>JASAMV010001262.1:0-19068 GCA_030248065.1 Rhynchonema sp. JSB1_4
GTACATTGCTGTGATCCTCGGCTCAACTGTTGTCATCACGAAACGGAGATTTGATAATTTTATGGTACTGATCTTGAAAACCCTAATTTTTCAAGGAACATTTTCTGATTAAACTTGTTCCTGGTTTGGTCTGCAGGAATGTGAATGCAAGAGAATGAAAAAGCTGAAGTTGACCAAGAAATCTCGCGTGGGCATCATTGACTCGGTGAAACGGTTTGAGGTTGGTTTGGGTTTCTATGCCAATTTTTTTAGCTTTCGTGCCGGGCCCCAACTTGTATCTGTACCCCCGCCCCCCCCCCCCCCCCCCCCCCCCCCCCCCCCCCCCCCCCCCCCCCCCCCCCCCCCCCCCCCCCCCCCCCCCCCCCCCCCCCCCCCCCCCCCCCCCCCCCCTGTAAACCTACACATCAACATCATCATCAGAGAGCTGGTGTGGCGGACACTGAAGTCAGACATTTCATTCTTCAAATGATTCGCACAAGTACAAAAAATAAATTAATGTCCCCCCCGACCACAGGGTAAACATTCATTTACAAAGACAGTCTTTGGGCAACACGCCGTCTTGCAGGAATTGGCGCGTTCAGCCGAAGTGGTATTCAAAGGCTGTGAGCGTCGGACTGACCTCGACCGGTGGTATCCCCAATTGTTGTCAGCTGTTTGTGAGTCGATCGAACGAATGTCGACCGATCCAAACAGCAAGGCGCCGTCGCATGTCGTCAGACTCGAGAACTACCATCGACTGCACTGTGAGTGTGTGGGAATGGGCGGCTGATGTTTCAATGGGCTTTTGATGAAAGGCTTGTGCAGACGAGAACGTGTTAGACGACCTGTGCCGTTGTTTTTGTTTTTAGTGGTCTTGATTGACGGGCAATTACGCTAGTGTCTACCACTAACTTGACTGCAACATCGTATTACACATAGCAACAGCGAAACATTTTCGACTGCTGTGCGTACTTTTTCTAGTTATTTCGTTACGAAATTCAAAATAATCTCTTCGGTGCCGCCACATAACCGTCTGACTTCTCTATTTCAGCCGTCCTCTCTGAACTGAAAATCTCCTGTCTCGATTCGTCTCGCAAACAAGTCAGGGAAAAGTACCAAATAGCGTTGAATGCATATGTCAAGGAATCTATGGGCAAACCATTGGATAAGTTGCAGGTGCGGAATTATCTTTGTTTTTTCTTTTCTCTGATTGTTTTGATGTGAGCATTCCCACTCTATTTTTTCAGATATTTTTCGACCAAGTGGAGAAAACTATTCAGCTGGGCGTGCGCCCTGAGGAAATTGGCTATCAACAACAGTTCAGCAAAGTTGAGCTCAAACGGATCATTGCCATGTACCCTGGGAAAGAGGTTGGATATTTTGTATTTGGCACCCTAATTTTTTTAACTAATTTGCTTCATTTAATAATCGAATGCAGGTGCGCAAAGGACTCGACGCTTTGTATAAACGGGTTGAAAAGCAGCTGACTGATTCGGATAGCAGTGGATTGATGCAAGTTGTGTGGAGGAATATGCAGGTGTGCTTGGTGATGTTCCACGCTTGTTTGGTTGAGTTGTACTGCGACACCGTGTTGCAAAATTTTTATATAGCTATTTATGGTCTTCAGGATGAATTTATGAAGCAGCTGAAACATTACGATCAACTGATCGGCCAGTGCTATCCAGGCTCGGTGCTCGATCTCGATTTCACCCTGAATGATGTGCTGCAGTATTTCTCGGAAATAGCGCAGCAACATTGAAGGCTGTCACTTGTCTGTATGATTCAAATGTATTGGAGAGCTTCGCAATCTGATTGGGTCTCACAGCGGGAGACGTAAACAAACACGTGTGTGAATTTTTGTTGTTGTCCTCCTGACTTATGCGTTCAGTTTTTCAGCTGTTGTGCTGACTCTTTTCCAAATTTTTACGCGCAGCGTCCTTCCATTATGGTTGCAGTGTGTGCCACCGTTCAATGTTATTTATATTCACAATAATAGCTGCATTATTGACTGCCGTGCATAGTACATTGCTGACATGAACGCATAGAGCGACGCAAGCTCACCTCGCCTTGTGGTCCCCTGATAGATTTGATGAATTGATAATACGGTCCGGATGCACACAGCGAGAACTACGTAGAAAGTTTTGTATCCACGCAGTAACGGGAAACTTACACGGTTGTATCCGGTTCACAAGTTCCTCCTTTTAATCTTTGCTTCTGCAGTTAGTGCTTCCTTCTCAGCTTCTGACACTGATCGGATCCGAAAAACCCTTCCCATCGAAAGCATGTGGGACCTGTTTGGTGCCTTGCACTGTGGTTTCGGTTTTGGTACAACAAAAATTCTTTCAACGAGAATGATAAGAACCAGTCTTATCTTGAAATGATTATATAATGAGGAGTTACGTATTTCTATTGCTCAATTGCGAAACTCTCTTGGAATCGCTCCAATATTAACACAAACGCATCCTGTGGGGTGCTCATGAAGTGTTGTGGGTTGATTTGATAACATTGGCTCAAAATTGCAACCATCAATTTTGCGAACCAAGGCGACGTCGAGCTTAGATATTTTGTCACTTATGCCTGGTACATTTATTTATGTGTATTTCCATTCTTGAAATGTGTTCTTGAGAGCGCAATCCACTTCTCCTGGTTGCTGCACACATATTGGCCGATGTGTGTTTTTTCTTGTGCTGGTGTATTTATAGATTTTTCTTTGTTGGTTGTTGTGTTATTTAACCCGGTGATGTGCAAAAATTTCGACCAATTCTGATGTGGTCGATGCAAGTCGTCGCTTTACAACAGGTCAAACTGAAGGCAACAAATGCGTATATTGCACTTGCCCCAAAAGCGATGACTTGCGTCGACAACATTAAAATAAACCAAGATTTTTGCCCAGGCGCGGCGCACTAATGTCAAATACACATAGATTCACGTGTTTGCAAAGTCGCTCGGTATTTATATGCTTTGCTGGTGGTGTCTATGTATAAAAACGACCGCCCTTGAGCGTTTGCCTGATGTCAAAATGTGTGTGTTTGGTTGGGCCCAACGCCCCTGTTTTCTGTTGTTGGACATGATTTTGGTGAGGTGCCAATCGGATGCCACTGGCCGGCCCGTGACTGAGTGTGTTTTCTGCGTTGCTGACGAGTGAATTTTGTGCCTGTGCATGAAATTTAGATTGTGAGCGACGTCTGGGATATAAATCTGTTGACAACGAGCCCCTTCGACAACCCATAATTCTTGTCAGAAACATCTTCAGTGCTGAAGCATAAGCGAATTTTTTGGAAATCCGGCACATGGTGCATGAGCTGCACTTGTGCGACAGCAGCTGAACGTTGCCCATTGTGAATGTGAATTCTATGGCCCGGTGTATGAAACCAGGTGCGTCAGGATTTTGGAAACGCCACGAAACCGACTCTGACAGTTTGGCCTTGGCATCCAACTGTCAGGTTTGGTTTGGTGCGTGTGTGGACACTTGTTGAATGTATGACAAATAGGACAAAAATAATAAATGTCATATTTGCCATAAATGTCACACGCGTCAACAAGTGTACATTACAGCGCGACTGTATTGTACACTTGTTGACTGTATGACATTTATGACAATAATGTTTCGTGCAATCAACAAGTGTACAAAACAGCACGACTGTATTGTACACTTGTTGACTGTATGACAAAAATGACATTTATGACAAATAACGTGGCATTCAGCAATTGGGTGAATTATAACAGCCAGCCAAACTGCGCGAACATATAACTTGGCGGAACGAACGAACAACCCAAAACATCGACGCGCTTTTGAAATTGGATCTTCCCGCTAATTACTGATTGGAAATCACAAAAACAATATTTGCCTGCATTTTGCATATACTTGGCTGTTTTGGCTGACAATGTGCACAAAAACAAAATAATGACAACGACGACATATCAAAAACATTTTTGTCATAAATGTCATTTTTGTCAAGCAGTCCACAAGTGTACAACACAGTCGTGCTGTTTTGTACACTTGTTGATTGCACAAAACATTATTGTCATAAATGTCATACAGTCAACAAGCGTACAATACAGTCGTGCTGTAATGTACACTTGTTGACACATGCATTAACTGTGTTAAGTTATTTTTGTCACACAGTCAACAAGCGTACAAAACGCACCCCCGTGTTTTGTACAGTTGTTTACAGTCAACAAGTGTCTAGTTACCGTTTGGTGTTGGAGACGCATGTTGGGAAAAGCTTGAACAGTTGCCCGGAGAGAAAGAAAACGCAAATTTTCGATTTCGCTGTAGAATGCACGGGTTAGCCCAGGGTTTGGCCTGAGCCTCAGCCTGAGAAAAGGGGAAGTCAATTTTGAAATTATCCAAACTTTTCCCAAAATGCGTTGGAGACGATCACAGAAAAAGTTTCCCTCAACGGGAGATAGAATTCACAAACGGAGTCCAACTCTGGATTTCTCTTTCGTGCAACTTTTGGCTCGGGCTTCGATTCAGGCTTAGGCTTAGGCCCCAGTCAGGAAGACCTGTGCACATTTCTCATGGGTCCCTCCCCCACCCCCCCAAGCATCACAAAACTCAAATTATTTAGTATGAATTTGCTAATATGCATCCATGAGATGCAGTTCAAAAGGAACTGCCGGGAAGAAAATTTGCAGCGGACCGGCCGAATTTCTACCTGCACATTCAGGGTTTCAAATGGTCTCGACGCGATCTGCTAATGTTTGCGTCAGAATAAAATGTTTCAGCACGCTCGCCACGCTGGTTGCACGGGCGATGCCCCACGCAATGAAAGAGAATGACGAAAATTTTCGAAATTTCTTTTGCGAGATGTGGCAAGTTGGCTGGTGCACCATGGAACATTTTGTTCTGACGCGAACATTAGCAGATCGCGTCGAGACCATTTGAAACCCTGAATGCGCAGGTAGAAATTCGGCCGGTCCGCGGCGAATTTTCTTCCCGGCAGTTCCTCTTTATTTGCATCTTGTGGTTGCACGTTTGAGAATTGACAACAAGTGATTTGACTTTTGTGATGTCCAAACTGTTATCTAAGCCCTTGTAAAGTTTGAAGGGCGAAAAGGAATGTGCAATTTCCCCTTTAAGCATAGTCCCATACTTAGGTTTAGGCTTCTATTTCAAGCTTAGGCTTAGGCTTAGGCAGTGTAGTTCCTGGGGGGGAGGGGGGTCCCCCCTCGGGTACGTCTGTTCCCCCTCCCCTCCATGGTACGCCTGCCCCACTGTTCCCCCTCCGGCCTCCGGGTACGTCTGCTCCCCCAATTTTTACCTAAAATAGGCAAATTTTGGCCTAAAATAGGCATTTTTAGGCATAAAATCAGTGATTTTTGGGTCAATGTCGTCAGGGTTTTTTTTTTCAAAATTCACAAGGTGCAACTTAGGTGCAACCCCCCAATTTTTAGGTGCAAGCTGGCCAAAGTAGGTGCAACCCCTATTTTGGACAAAAAACTTCAATTTTAGGCTTTTTTGCCAGGTTGTGTGTTCAATGCTATTTGCGTGCTTTTAGAAGTTCAATAAAGTTGTAACGCAATGAATGCGTTTTCCTTTAGCAAACGCAAACTTTTCAGGGAAAGTTCAACATTTTGTAGCACATCTTGTACTAGTTTCATTATTGAGAACCGATTGAGAAGAAAACGAAACAGTAAAAATTTTCATGTCACCGTATCCACCTTTGGGGGTCACGTACGAATCAATTACTTTCGCTGTTCATTTTGTGTGGGTATCTAATACTGTTGTGATGCTCTGCTCTAGTTCTAGTCAGTGTAGTTCCTGGGGGGAGGGGGTCCCCTCCTAAGGTACACTAACCGCCGCGACCAAGGCACACTCGTACACTAACCGCCGCACCAGGTACACTAAGCGCCGCAATTTTTGCCTAAAATAGGCATTTTTAGCCCAAGATGGGCATTTTAGGCCTAAAATGGGTAATTTTCAGGTCAATGTTGTCAAAAGTCGCCAAAATACCCTATGGAAAAATATTTGGAAAAAAACGGTTTTTTCCGGAAGAAAACGGTTTTTTTCCAAAAATATATTTTGCGGAAAAATACGCAAGTATAGCTCTATTACGGGGGGCTCTATTCCGGGGGGGGGGGGGCAGTGCAGTTCCTGGTCCGGACCGGAGGGGGAACAGGCGGTACCCCCCTTTTTGGGAGGGGGAACAGACGTACCCCTTGTACCCACCTGGGGGAGGAAGCGGGAAGGACCCAAATTTGGAGAAAAGTCATTTTTTGAGGTCGAAAATTTGGCTCATTTTCGCCCCTTTTGGGAAAAAAATCTCAATAAAAAGGGTATTTTGGCGATTTTTGGCGACATTGCCCTAAAAATCACTCATTTTATGCCTAAAAATGCCTATTTTAGGCCTAAATTTGCCTATTTTAGTTAAAAATTGGGGGAGCAGACGTACCCGGAGTAGGCATGGGCACAATACCTGTTTTGAGACCCAATACCAATACCCAATACCAATACCCAGTGTGGTGGCAGGCAGTGGTGTAGCTACCCAGGCGGGGCGGCAACCTACTGTACCACCCAAAATGCGGGGCGGCAACCTACCTACTGTACCAGCCGAGCTAGGGGGGGGTCGTACCACTTGGGGGGGGGGGGTCATCTGGAAACCGAAATTTTTTATGTCTAAATACTGAAGAAAATGTGGCCTAAAACACTAATTTCGCGCGCAGCGCGCGATTTTTCGCCTATTTGCAGACACATATGCTAATTTTATGCAATTTTAAGCCAAAAATGAATGTTTTCGGTGAAAAGTTAGGTGGGGCGGCAACCTACCTACTGTACCAGGGGAGGGGCGGCAACCTACCTACTGTACCAGGCGAGGGGCGGCAACCTACCTACTGTACCTAGGGGGGGGGGGCTCCCCCCCCACTCCCCCCCCCAGCAACACCACTGGTGGCAGGCCAATCGACCCAAGATACCCTAGGGGGGGGGGAAGGTTTCGGACTTACTCGAGATACCCCCCAGAGGCTACCCAAGATACCCCTATGGTCCGTCGAAAGGCGAAAAAAAGTCGTTTTTTGCATGCAATTTTACTGCAAAATTGGCCTATAAAAATGGGTACTTTTTCACATTTTTGCCGAAAATTGGCCTAAAATGACCATTTCTGGGTGTTTGCGCGCTCGCGCGATTTTTGGGGGTCCCGAAGTCGAAAAACACCTATTTTTGCCTTTGAAAACCATAAATCTACTTTACTCGAGATACCCTTTGGGGTCGGCTCGAGATAGATACCCTTCCCCCATCCCCCCTAAGGGTTGACTCGAGATAGATACCCCTTAGTGGGGGATCCCCCATCCCCCCCAGCCACTACAGTGCCAATACCAGGCATGGGCCAATACCCAATACCAAAATCAGACCCAATACCAATACCAGGCACAGACCCAATACCAATACCCAATACCAAACCAATACCACTTGGGTTCCTGGTACTGATTCTGGTATTGGGTTGGTATTGGGTTTATTAGGGTATTGCATTTGCAGTGGTGTAGCTACCCAGGCGGGGCGGCAACCTACTGTACCACCAAAAATTTTTAGGTCGAAATATTGATCAAAATGCACTCTAAAACGCTAATTTTTCGCCTATTTGGAGTGAAAAATACCAATTTTATACCATTTTGGGCCAAAAAGCGCATATTTCTGTACCAGCCGCCGGGCGGCGACCTACCTACTGTACCAGGATAGAGCGTCAACCTATCTACCTTGTTACCTACTGTACCTGCTTGGGGAACCCGCACCCCCTTTGGGGATATTGGGTACAGTGTAGTTCCTGGGGGGAGGGGGTCCCCCCCTAAGGTACACTAACCGCCGCGACCAAGGTACCCTAGTACACTAACCGCCGCGCCAGGTACACTAACCGCCTCAATTTTTGCCTAAAATAGGCATTTTTAGGCCTAAAATGGGCATTTTTAGGCCTAAAATGAGTGATTTTCAGGTCGATGTTGTCAAAAGTCGCCAAAATACCCGTTTCATTGAGAATTTTTTCGAAAAAGGGGCAAAAATCGGTCAAATTTTCTACCTCAAAAAGTGACTTTTTCCTGAATTTGGGTCTTCCCCCCAGGGAGGTACACTAACCGCCGCACGGAAAAAAGGGGTAGGTACACCAACCGCCGCGCCGGACCAGGAACTACACTGATTGGGTACACCATTGGGATATTGGGTCCGTGTTGGGTATTTGGTATGGTATTGAGTATTGGTTTTAGTATTGGTTTGGTATTGGTTTGGTTGGGTTTGGTGCCTGGTATTGTGTTTGGTATTGGTTTGGTATTGGGTTTTTGAGTATGGCATCAGGTATTGATTTTGGCCCAATACCTGCGTAAACCCAATACCAATACCAAAACCAGACGTGAACCAATACCCAATACCAGAATTAGACCCAATACCAATACCAGAAACTGGTATTGGTATTGGTATTGGGTGGTATTGGTATTGGTATTGGTGCCCATACCTAACACGGAGGGGGAACAGTGGGGCAGGCGTACCATGGAAGGGGAACAGACGTACCCGAGGGGGGACCCCCCTCCCCCCAGGAACTACACTGCCGGGGGGGGCTCTATTAATTCACTGACCCGAACCTGAAAAAACTATTGGTCAGAGGTCGCAATCGGGCCGGGTTTGGCCGGCCCGGCCCGAGCCACCAAATCTCCGGCCCGGCCCGGCCCGAGCCCCCAAATCTCCGGCCGGGCCGGCCCGAATTTTTGGCTCAGATTTTAACCCAATTTTTGTCATAATTTTTGCGATTTTTTGAGCCTATTTTTTGGTTGAAAATTCATTGTTTCCAATGAAAAATTCGTCAGATAGACAATACCAATGGTGTAGCAGGGGGTGGGGGTCCCCCTACAGTGTAGTTCCTGGTCCGGAGGGGGAGATAGCGGACCCCCCCGTTTTTTTCGGAGGGGGGGATAGTGTACCCGCAAAGGGGGGAAAACCCAAATTCGGGAAAAAGTCACTTTTTGAGGTAGAAAATTTGACCTATTTTTGCCCCTTTTTGGAAAAAAATTCTTCATAAAAAGGGTATTTTGGCGACTTTTGAGAACAATGACCTGAAGATCACACATTTTAGGCCTAAAAATGGCCTTGTTAGGCAAAAATTGGGGGAGATAGTGTACCCGGAGGGGGAGATAGGGGATAGTGTACCACCCGAGGGGGAGATAGCGTACCCGAGGGGGAACCCCCTCCCCCCAGGAACTACACTGCCCCCCTATGTACTGTAGGTTAGGTAGATTGACGCTCCATCTTGGTACATACAGTAGGTAGGTCGCCGCCCGGCGGCTGGTACAGTAAGTTGCGATTTTTGGCTCAAAATGGTATAAAATCGGTATTTTTCACTCCAAATAGGCGAAAAATCGCGTGCTACGCGCGAAATGAGCGTTTTAGAGTTCATTTTCATCAATATTTAGACTTAAAAAATTTTTGTTCCCCCCCCCCTAGCTCGGCCGGTACAGTAGGTAGGTTGCCGCCCCGCCTGTGGGTAGCTACACCACTGGACAATACTGATCACTTACTTGCCGAATCCGTCAGAAATTTTAGTATTTTTGACAAAAAAAATCCCTAGTTTTTCAGTAAAATAAGTCACTTCAGGAGCTTCGGGCCGGGGTGCCCGGCCCGGCCCGGCCCGAACCTCCAAATCTCCGGCCCGGCCCTGCCCAAGGTCGGGCCGGCCCGATTGCGACCTCTGCTATTGGTCAATAAGAGGCGTATTATGTGCTCTGAACGAACAAGAAACGTGCATAAATGTACCTGTGCACCACTATCAAGCGTTAATACAATACTGTATGGGGGATGTTACTTAGGGGGGCAGTGGTGTAGCTACCCAGGCGGGGAAAGTCAAATTTCAGCAGCCTTAGGGTTTCAAAGTTCGCCCACCAAAAGTCTTAGGGTTTCCCAAAAGGCGTCACTCACGGTGGGGGTCATCTTCGTCTGTGTTTCGTTCTTGATGTTCTCGCGTGCTGGTTCAGTCAGTTTTGCTGGCTTGATTGGGTGATTTCCAACCTCATTCCTGATCTTTTCAGAAAACCAGCTGGATTTGACCAAAACTAGATTTTCCACGGTTGGTAATTTTTACGGCGCGTCCTTTTCACGACGTGAGTTCTTCAAGTTCCTAGACTGTCGGTGGTTGGCGAAAGGTGAACGAAAGCACGTGCATGTGCGATCGATAAAGAATCGGGCAACAAATTTGTGTTTGGACTCGAGACTTGAGATTGACGTCCAAATATCGGGGAGTTCGATAATGGCCGGTCGGTTTGTAATTCCAGTTTGTTTTCATTTTCGTCAATTTTTCTCTGGGAATGTGACGTAGTCTTGTGTTGACTCTCGGGTGTAGCAAAGATAAAATTTGATTTGAAGACAACGACACGACGGGCAGTGCTGTGGCTGGCTGGGAGCATCTCCCCAACGGTATGTGGCCCTCGCGCTGAGGTAAAGTATGGCCCCCTCTCTGGTACGGTATCTCCCCCAATTTTTCCAACATTTCACCCCAAAATTACCCTTTTTTGGTCCAAAATGGCCAAAAATCAGGTCAAAATCGACCAAAAGTGCAAAAATCTGCGCGCTCCGCCCGCCACGCGATTTATGCACATTTTAACCGAAAAATATTCTCGCGAAAGTAGTATGGTACAGTATCTCCCCCTAAAAATTTTCCCTCACCCCCCCCCCTTATCGGATCCCCCCCAATTCTGGGTACAGTACCCCGGTATCTCCCCCTCTTTTGGCCGGAAGGTACAGTATCTCCCCTCAGAAACAGCCACAGCACTGTGTCTTTTGTGTTCCTAATGGTCACCACCACTTATTTCAGCGATGCTGCACGCATTTGAGAAGAAAGTCGACAAAGGTGTGCAGAGGTTCAACAGGAGATTTCGATCAAATTCGGTGAGGGAAGACGAAATTTAGCATTTTTTTGTTGGTTGGAGCGGGAGGAAGGCAGCAGTGTAGCACTTGGGTTGGGTGGATCCCACCAGCTATCTGCCGATCCAACACATGCATCTTTCGTCACCTTTGCCACTTTTTGCCTTAAAACCACCCAAAAAAAACAGCAAATTTTAGCATGCTAGGTTATCAATTTTTGTCGACCCCCAGATATACTGGCAGGCGGAAAAAACCGGTTTTTTTCGAAAAAACCTAAAAAAACCGTTTTCCCCCCGAATACCCAAATACCTTTTACCCAAATACTTTTCCATTTATTTTTCCGTGGGTACTTTTTCGGTTTTTTTATCGAAAAAATATCGGTACTTTATTCCAATTTTGCCAAAAAATTGTAATGTAGAACTGATGAGTTTTTCGATTTTTGTGAAAAATTGGCTCGAGCACAGAAATTAACCGGCACAAAGTGGGTCAAAAAGGGTGTAAAACAAGTGTTTTCGACCGACTTCGACACTCTTCAACAACACGCTCGTCACTTTGAACAAATTGTGCACTGAAATTGTTATATTTTTCGAAATTACGTTCTTAAGTACTGGGAAAATATTTGGAAAAAACGGTTTTTTTTTTCGAAAAAAAACGTTTTTTTTGCGAAAATTAAAAAACGATGCTTCATGACAGTATACCCCAGATCTTTTTGACAGAGGTCACCTGTCTGTCGTCCATGGATGTTTTTTAACCAAATTTAGTAGCTTTTTAGCTACTAAATTTTTTGAAAAGCTAGTAAATTTTCAAATTTAATAGCCTAAAAGCTACTAAATTTTGTATTTTAGCCAAAAAAGCTTGTAAACTGGCTTTTCAGCGACAAAAAAGCTACTAAATTTTTAATTTTACTAGCTTCTTGCCACTAGCCCATTTTGAAAAAATAAACCCTGCTGTCGTCATTGACATCAACACATTCCCGGTCTCAATCTGTCTATGTATCGCCAACACACTGGCCAAGTACTACACTGAATGAGCCTTTTATTCACCACACGGGGGCAGATGTTTCAATCAGGCCGGCCGGAAATTTGGGCGATCGGGCCAGACCGGGCTGGGTCGAGTTGTTTGGAGATAGGCTTAAGTGTTTAGGCTTTCACTTTTAAGCGTATACTTTTATGAACCACATTTCATAAAACGGAAGTGTTTCTGTCTACCGTGCGAGGCCCACCAAGAACCATAATCTTGGATTCGGTAGTCTCAATAGACAATCGTGGATTGAGACCTCTGGTTTACTGTACGTGCATTTATGTTAGTTTTTCCCTCTTGCTCAACCTCATTCTGCAAGTTACCATGGTCAATTTTGGTATGTTTCAGCTACGGGAAGACGATCTCGAAGCCCCCCAACGTCCGTTTTCGATCAGTCCATGTCCACCGCCACCGACAGCAGTGAATGGTGGTGGTGGTGTGCCACAAGTGCATGGCAACAGCAGGACACGACCGTTGGCTGTGCAAATCGACGAACAGAACAATCATCAGGACAAAATTAATGGTTCGATTAAATATCTTCAGTCCCCGGTCCACTGAAACCGAGTTCCCTAAACCGACCTGCCTACTAACCTACCTGCGGTAACCCATAGACGTAAACACTTGCTTCGCCTTTAACTTTTAGAAAGTCAAACCATTGTTTTGTATTTTGCCAATGTTGCGTGCAGCACCGATACCGTAAGTATCAAGGTTCACGTTCTTTAGGTCTTTGAGCACGCTTTGCGAACAAATGGTTCTTCAAAGTTTGTTTTGGGTCTCTTTCAAAAATAGAAAGAACAATCGTTTCCAAATAATTACCTTCCTTCAATTTCAGGCGAGGACTGTCCCATATCGCCTCTTTCGATCACATCCCATGATGCCATCCCGTTGTGCTCAACTACACACGAAGATCCCCCTTTGTCGCGTGAGTGTGATCTTTTGAGTAAAAATGATGTTGTTATGAACACAAGAAGTTTCGAAGAATTGTTTTTAGCAGTGCAACGGCCTCGCTCGTCGAGCTTGCCTTATTCGGCCTGGTCGCAACATTTATACCATAAACACGGCTCGGTTCAGTCGGCACAGAGGTTGGCATGGAATATGTTGTGAGAAAACATTTCACTAAAAATATTTGTTGGATGGCCAGATATCATCACCGTCGCCAGAGCGTCGAGCAGATACAGCGTGCCATTGTGATACCCCGTGAGAGCTTGCCAATTGATCTATCAAAGTCAGTGGGATCAGTGTAGTTCCTGGTCCACAGGGGGAGATAGCGGACCCCCCGTTTTTTTCGGAGGGGGAGATAGTGTACCCCCGAGGGGGGAAGACCCAAATTCAGGAAAAAGTTACTTTTCGAGGTCAAAAAATTTTGACCTATTTTTACTCCTTTTTGGAAAAAAAGTTCTTCATAAACAGGGTATTTTGGCGACTGTTGGCAACATTGACCTTAAAATCACACATTTTAGGCCTAAAAACGCCCGTTTTAGGCAAAAATTGGGGGAGATAGTGTGCGCGGAGGGGGAGATAGGGGGATAGTGTACCACCTGAGGGGAGGTAGCGTACACGAGGGGGACCCTCTTCCCTCCCCCAGGAACTGCACTGAGTGGGATTATCATCACTCTAATTCTTGTTTCACGTTTTATACAAACGGTTGAAATTTTTGTATTTAATTTTTATGTGTTTGTATTTTCATCCTTTGTTCGACAACGGATCAAAACATGCACATACATGCACCAAAACCACCACAAAAGGCATCCTCAAAATGATCAACCAATATGGGCTCCAATTCCAGATCTCTGCACGAATGCAATGGCAGCGGTAATGATATATCAATAGACGAATATTATTGCTCGGGACCCAATGCCTCCCACGATCAGGTTTGATACTTCTGCATATTTTTTTGAAGTTTCACAAAATCTCTCCAGTTTGAACGTTAATTTTTTTAAACGTTTTTCCAACGTTAATTTGCGTCGAATTAACTTAACCGTTTTCGGTGCAGGCGAAGTTGCAAAAGACGGACTCGAACTTTTCTGGTTCGCATCACCACTATTGTGATTCGGTGTTGGAGGCGGACGACGAGAATAGAGACGATAATGATGATGGTTGGTATTGGTGCGCAGATGGCAGACATTTTGACTTTTTTTCGCTTTGAGCAGCTAAAGACGGGTGAACTATCCCTGATAAGTGAACGTCATGTCATTCACGTGCGAAAATAAATTTTGTACTCACTCTCACTGCGTGGAAGTTCATGTGAGAGTTCGAGAATTGTTTTGTTTGTCTTTGTCAATTCGAAGAACAGCGAATGGTGATCGAAACGTTAAATAAAAAACAGCATTTTTGTTCATGTGTCGAAACATTATATTCAGTGGGTGGCGACGCGCACGTGGTTGGCTCGCACGAATGTCTGCATTTGTCGGACAAACACGGCGCCCCACATGATTTGGTCGTTATGCCGATCGGTTAGTTGCCATATTTTTCTCGTTCTGTTAGTGCGATGTCTCTATGTTCCAATGCTTTTCTGTGCTTTGCAGAAGACCCCCTTCTTGCCTACGCCCAATTGCTGCAAGCCCATACGTGTTACGATGCGATGCCGAACAACAATAAACTAGTGGTGCTCGACCTGAAAATGGATCTGTGGAAGGCGTTCTATGGATTGTTGTATAACAGTGAGTGGAGTCGTACTGACATTTGTATTTTTCCTGTTTTATTCGCAGTCGGTCTTTTGTTTGATAGATTTAGCTTTGCGTTTGCAACATGATCAGGCAAAGGCAAAGAAAACAGCTAGATAAAAATTCGCTTTCATCTACTAAGGTGTTAAAGACTTGATTTTTTGCTTTGCATTGAAATATTAACAGATCTCACTCATGTTGACATTGATCGAGAGAAACGTTTGGCGCCCGAAGCTGGAATTGAGAAGTTCTTTATGCGAAAAAGTGTTTCTCGACTTGGCTAAGTGCGTTATTCAATAGACAGCAATCACGCAAACCGGTGTAAAACTTGGTGATCGGATCGGATCTGCCTTTATCGCGTAAGATTTTTTCATTGAAGATAGTTAGAGATATATTGTACTAGTGTGTCACTAATTTTGACAAGCGTAAAAGGTGTTCAATTTTGGTCTCGGAACAACTTAACTTTCACGCCGCTATCAGTAAATTTCTTAATATCCTTGATACAAAAATCGCGTGCAACCAAGGCAGATTCGATGCGATCGCCGACGGTGCTATCGACCATTATTTCACTTTCTGACCCTATATTTTTATCCCCCCCCCATTCCACAGGCACCCGTTCCGCCATGTTGTTCGACACCGAACGACAAACGTGGGCCGGCGTGATCACAATCACCGATTTCATTCACGCGTTACTCAAATTCGATGTGCATCAACGACTGGCTAACAGACCGAGTGGAGGATTGAATGAGCACGGTGTGTACAGTATAACTTCTTTATGGTCTTTGTTATAGTAAATCCCTCTTTAGAGTGACAGAAAGTTTACTCCCCTCAGTCTGCCGTTTAACTGGTAAGTTGACCCTGTGGTTGGTGACGGAAAGTGTCGGCTTCCGATCTTCTTACTGTGAACAGCGTGTGAAACAGACTGTGTATTTTTATGGGTAATAAATGTAGCAAATCATGATGTTTAATGGAGTGAGTGATGCCTTTATTCGTATTTTAGGCCGTCTGATTGCACAGAAGAGTAACTCGACGACAAACGTTCCCGCGCCCGCACACAGCCAACCTCCTTTAGGTATTCTCATTGTTATTTGCTATTTATAAAAAAAAAACTTTGTGATCAGTTTTCAAGACGTTTTCTCCAGACAAGGCGAATAGCACTGAGTCACGACCACCGACATCACGACTGATTGAGGCGTATTTCGCTAATCAAACCGTGGGATCGTGGAAAAGTGCGCATTTTCGTTTTTTTCATTTTTTGGGTTGCAGTTCATTTTTGCGTTACTTTTTCAAAACGACGACCATGATAATTGATGAGTGCTGAATTAGGCCGTTCGTTTGGCCGTTTCCAGAAACATATTTGGAAATTTTGTTTGCAGAACCTTGTGTTTTCTGTTATGAAGCAGTTCTACAAACGAAAGCGCATCTAATCGTTTCGCAAAACAATTTCGCCACAGAATTTTGTTTATTTTTTCACCTGAAGTCGGACCTTTTTTGATATCGGACTGTCCAATGGGGTGGGGGCACTTAGTCGTCTCGGGAAACATTTTCCTTCGTTTTGCAGAACTACTCGATGCTGACATCGGACGCCGATCTTTTCTATCGATCAACGTCAATATGAGGTTACCAAAAATATTTCAACCTGGAGGAGGGGCCCCTCTCGGTCGCGCCTTGCGCCTTCCGTTGTACCCCTGCCCTTATTCTCCCCGTCGTCGTGATACCCAATTTTTGTCTGAAGGGATGCGAGAGCATTGTGTGACTGTTGTATTTAGCAAATTATTGAAAAAATTAATTTGGAGTCCTGTCTACGCCTAGGTTTCGCGGGGTATTCGAGACCATCGGCGTGACGTTGTGCCCCCCGCTCGTCAGCCGAATAGCACAATAGTGAAATAGGCAAATTTAGGCCTGAAATAGGTGTCGGGCCTTCAACCTTGTCAAAAATCGCCAAAATGCCTTTTTGCATGTTTCTCTTAAAAAAGGGCCAAAAACAGGTCTAATTTTATGCCTCAGAGTTAACTTTTCCATAATTTGGGTCTTCCCCCGACGCGCATTCGCCTTCTCCCCTTCCGGACCAGGACCGATGCCGCTTGTCAGCACAAGGAGGGTAGAGTATCTATCATATTTTCCAGTCTGCTGGCGGCATGCCGTCGTCTAATTGGCAGTCGTGTGCGTCGCATGCCCGTGATTGACAGTGAAAACGGCAACCCGTTGTTTGTGCTATCCAATGAACGGGTGCTCAAGTTCATGTGGATTTTTGTGAGTTGGGCATTTTTCTATGCGGTGACTGACATTTGTGATTCGTGATTTTATGTAAAGCGAATCGTTTGACTTCCGCCGATCCGTGGTTATGTTCTTGTAAAGCAACAGGCTTGGGCGGTCACACTTACGCGCTTAGTTTTGCGCATTTGTGACTGTGTATCAATAACAAAAGTGGAGATGCTCAGAGCAACGTTCAGACAATTTGTTTCAGGGCAAAACAATGCCGCGTTCCGCCCTACTTGACTGCACTCCGAAACAGCTTGGTGTGGGCACGTGGAAGGATCTGTTGTTTGTGAGTTTCATCAAACATGACTTTTTAATTATGATTAAGAATTCCCTCTTCGTGGAATACATTTCTTCAACAGGTTCATTCGGACACACTGTTATGGCATGCACTTGAACTGCTCATTCAACAAGACGTGTCAGGTGAGACAGTGTCTTGAGTTCTTTTATGAATTTGTGACATTCAAGCGCGTTTACAACTGGGCTTATTGATATGTGGCCAATTCAGATCGTCAACTAAAGTAGTCAACTCACGCAGAATGCCGTGTATTATTTTTCGCGCTCACGACGATATCAATTGACTATTTGAGTTAACCACATATCCATTAGCCCGTCGTAATCAGAAATTGAGTACCGTCTGACAAAAAAATCTGTCAAAAAACCTACCTGTCATATTCACATTTCCTTTCCTGTGGGAATAAGAGGCTAAACGCTGTTCTGATTAATAACAAACGGCAACGTTTGCAGCGGTGCCGGTGATCGAACGCGGCACGAACAAAGTGCTCGACGTGTATTCGCGATTCGACGTGGTTGGTCTTTGTGCCGAAAACCTGTTGGACAATTTGCACGACGCCACTGTGCATGACGCGTTGGGCTACAAGCGACAGGTTGGCGTGTCCACGCATTTGGATGCAGTTGTGTGAACAACATTTGTTGCGATGCTGATCTTTACACATCACGCATCTGCTCGGAATGTAGTCCCTGGGGCCCCCCTAAGGTACACCGATTTCCCCGACCATGGCAGTGGTGTCGATAGGGGGGTTACCCTCCTGGTATGGGGTATGGGAAATCGGCCGGGGGTGTGGGGTATGGGAAATTTTTCACTTTTGGAACAAGCACCCCTAAGAAATGACTTTTTGACCCCGAGAAGTACCAAAATTGGCCATTTTTCGTCCAAAAATGTCAAAAATCGCTTGATGCATTCATCGGCAAAAAATGGGCATGTCTAGACCAAGTTTGTGCACCCCGAATTATATCTTTAAATGCCCAGATAATAACCAGTTGATTGATGTCGCAGATCCACGCATCCAACCCGATGCCATTGGTGTCATGCAAAGAGCACGATGTGATTGAGAAGGTGCTGGTGACATTGGTGGACTACGATGTGCACAGGGTGGTGATTGTCGATGACAAAACGCGGCTGTTGGTGGGTCGTTTGCTGATGTGCTCAATGTCAATGATCAAACGTGGTCAATTTGATCAATCACCGTGCTCGTTGCAGGGCATCGTCAGCGTGTCCGACCTGATCTCATACCTTGTGCTCAAACCCTACAACGAATCGGTGGCATCGTGTCATCATTCGGCATCATTCGCATCGCATCCCTCGATGTCGCCCGTTAGTTCTAGCATCTTTTGGGTTAAATTGAAATAAGGCGTGAAATTGTGTTTGTTTTTCTCTGGATGTCGTCTTGATGTTTAGGCTATACCGGAATCGAGGCCCAAAACTTTCAGGGTTGTTATGCAAAGATAAATGTTTTATCAATTGCGTAAAATGAAAAGACTAAAGGCAAACTACGCCAACACGAGCCCGATTTCGGAGTTGGTGCACTAGCAAAACCAAAAGAAAGAGAAATCCTCATGGGCCACTTTGTATTCTTCAGCGTGTAACGTTTCCCAAATCAGCAGCCACGTATGAATGTTTCACTATTCTGCCAGCTGCGAAATCGGGCTCGTGTTGGCGTAGTTTGCCTATACAAATGAATGGTTGATGCAGTCATATGTTCATATTTCATTGCAATGATTCCTCAGAAGTTAACAAAAATCTCACCAAATTCACAGCCCAATCATAATTTCAATCATTATTATTTTCAGTCCGATAGTTCGTCATCAATGGACTGGAATCTGGGCACAGCGGCTGCCGAATGCATCAGCGGAACGAACGGCAATGGAATGGCACAGATGGTGCCCGGCATGAACTACCCGAACATTACGGCTGTGAGTTGGGTGGTTGACAGATTAGTGCTGTGAATTTTAGAATGTTAATGACGCGCTCACAGGCAAGTATTGCACCGTTCGTTTCTAACAACAACC
>JASAMV010001263.1:0-41375 GCA_030248065.1 Rhynchonema sp. JSB1_4
ATTTTGTAGTGATTGCATGCAACGTCGTTTCTTGGCTCGCATCTATTGATCGTTAATGAAATTGTGACATGATTTTGAGACCAAGACTTCTGACTTGTACATTGATCCTATTGCTGAATGAATAAACTGACACCATGTCTTAAAACATTCTGGCTCTTTGGATTGATCCACATTAGGCTTATGGCAATGTTGTGCCGTACCAGGTAGTTATGACGACACATCGGTAGATCCGTTGATGAATTTTGCTCTCGGGGGTTCGAATGGCTTTTTCGGAGATATCGTACTTTCAAAACAAGGTCCTCCTGGAGTTCTTTAGTGTGGTCTTTCTCCCTCGGGCACGGACCAGCTTGCCATTTTACCAATTGGTGCAATCAGTCAAGTTCTCCTCACTGACGTTTCACGCTGCCCATGTCCTCACCGAACCCAATATTCCTGCTGTTGTGCTTTGTGTTGGCTGTATCCTTCGTGGAAACGGAGGTTTGCAGGCTTTAGCATCATTATTCGGTAATGTTTAACTGCAATTGGCAAGCAAAAAAATTTCCAGTTCACATTGTAAACTTTCAGCAAAACAAGATTGTAATTTTCAGTACTCTCGCGAGCGTCGCGCCGATGACCGACCGGTCGGCTCCCTTCCGGACGAAGCCTTCGCGCAGGGTTGAAAAAAAAATATTTTATTAACGAGCTTTTTTTTTTAAAAAAAAAATTTTTTTTTGATTTTTTTTGACGAAAATTTTTTTTATTAGAAAAAGTGTTGCAAACGACGCTTCAGGATAAATGAAATCGATACAACATATTTTTCAAAAATTGAAAAATTTTCGCCTGAGACCCAACTTGTGCGGTGACACCCGGTAGTATTGTGCAGATTCTATGGTCTGCGACCACTGTGAGGTTGATGTTCACTAACGATGGTACTCTAATATATTGTAGCATGCTGTACAACGTATTTTAATGCATCTAATGCCGAATATCTGATATACGACCATCAAAATATCGATTACAGCCCAAATCTTGCGTGTCAGATCGACTTTGCGCGCCCGGTTTTGCACCATACCTGCATATATACATGTGTAGTAGCATGCAGTAGTACATTATCGGTGTGCCACATCACTGTAAAAGACCAGCCCCGCGCATCCCTGTACGAATTTGGGGGCAATACAGGGCGCCGCAGGCGCGATTTTGGAAAAATTGTCCCGTCCACAGAAAAAAAGTGCCAATTTTTTGCCTCGAAAAAGGCCATTTTTGGACATTTCAGCCCATTTTGGGCAACTTTTTTTATTAAAAAAAAGCAAAATCTGAGTTTCAAAAAAAAATTTTTTTTTTTAAAAATTTTTTTAATTGACCACTTTTTTTTTGAAACAACCCAGCGTCGCCCCGTTTGGCGGTCGCAAGGCACCCATCAGGCCGACGGCACCACCGAAACCGCCACGAGTTAGACATTTCGTTTTGGACATTGGTGCCAAAGATCCAAAACATACATATGGAAAGAAACATCTGTTTAGCAATCACGACTTTATCGTTTTCTAACGCTTGCGTTTCAGACCTATTACTACAAAGACCCGTCGGATTTCTTGCAACCTGAAGGGAACTTAAGCAAACAGGCTAAAGGGGTGGCCCTGCAACGTCACAACGCTATGCGCTACAAGAACAAGGAAAAGTACATGAAGCAGAAACAACAAAACGGACGGAAGTGACAGCAAATAAGCAAACAAAAACCTTTGTATAGTATATGATACTCAGGTAATTTGTGATAACTATACGTATGCAGTTTTTACTATTTTTTACTTTCGTGTAAAACTCCATAAAATGATTTTGCCTCCGATCGCGTTGTGTTGGGGCCAGGGTTGGATTAAAAAATTTTTTTATTATGGACCTTTTTTTTTAAAAAAAAACTTTTTAAAATTTTTTTTTAAAAAATCACTTTTTTTTATTCCGGACCCCCAAAAAATTGGTTTCTTCAAGAATGAAATTTCTGAAATCATGTTAGTAAGGTATGTTTTGAGGGACACTAAAGAGAACTTTTCCACTGACTTGCATGTTTACGTAATCACCTGCGATCTAATCCCCTTGGTCATGACTTTGAGAAATTCGAAGGTAACTGTGGGTATACATACTGTATATGACAAAGGGAAGACCAACCTTCTGTTTGTGAATTTGGGGATAGATTTGAAGAGAGATAAAGACTCACACCATACTTATTTTGTGTCACAAAAGCAACAAGTACATAGCTAATCCGCACAACTGCAAACAGGCGAGCAACGTGGAGTCTGTCGATAGCTTACGACACGCTCAATTACTGTACAGTATACGGTATGGGGTGTCCTATATTATACATGCAGCTGTTGTTGGGATGTCTGGGAACTGTATGAGTCCATCACAACACCATTTCAAACTGAAATATAAGCGCCGCAGGCAATTTTTTGAGAACCATGAGCAAGAAAACACATGAAAATATTCCTTTTTACCTAAAAAAAAAGTCAGAAAATTACGAAAAAAAGTGAAAAACTAATAAAAAAAGTGGACTTACTTTTTAAAATTTTAAAATAAAAAAAGTGGCCAACTTTTTTTTTTAATTTTTTTTACAAAAAAATTTTTACTTTTTTTTTAATCCAACCCTGGTTGGGGCCATTGCAGTGCATCGGAGGCCACTATTGCTTGCGTGTGGTAATGACCACAAATCTGTCCCCAGAAGACGAACGAACTTGAGAAAAAGCCTGCCACCACGATGAACACCAAGCTTCGTTCAATTTGTATTTTTTCAAAAAGCGGCACATTTTCGCATTCACACCGATCATCAAACCCGAATCGCTCATTTCCACTGCTATTTGCCAATTATAAGTTATGTTGTTCACTTACCACATGCAGTTCGGCCGTGGCATATTGTTTTTGCAGTGGGTTGTATACTTTTTTCTTTGTGTGGAATCTGAAGGTCTGTAAAGTCTGTAAGTCGCTGTAGTTTAAAGGTAGACACATACGGTACTTATTTGGCAGTCTTTGGATTGTGCTGTGTTTTTATTGTACAGTAAGTGGGCGATGCTTTGCTGCCCGTCGCCGTAAAAAGTTCGGGTGTTCTGCAAAGTGACGATGACAAATCGCATTCGAAGCGATTTATGATTAGCAAACGTGGCGCCCTAATTAAGATGGTCAAATCAAAGGTTGTGGTGCTTGTGGCACGCACAACGCGTTGATCACTGGCGGGTTTCGTCTCCTGCCGTCTAACCCTTGGTTTGCGCCCGGAGCCACCGTCAGAGACGAAGCGCATGGATCAGCAAACCTCAAAACACAAAAATCAAGCGACTTCAAAATAATTAAATAATTATGGATAAACACAAGCATTTAAAAACATAAATCGTGTCCAAAATTAAGTCTAAATAACAAAGTATATAGGCACGAACGAACCATAAGCTGAGTTTACCATTGCCATTATTGCTGAAAGTAGTATGTATACCAAACAAGTTTGTACACGGTAAATTAGAAGCAATTTTCACATGAGCAGGCGTTAGCTCCACACATAAACAGCATTCCATACTAGATCGACAAACCTTCACAACTTCACTAGCAACTTTTCTGTTCCAAAAATCACGTTTTGTGTTTCTGATTATTATTATTTGGCTGTTGCATTCTGGTCAGTGATCCAATAGCAGGCGGCAACGGAACGGATATTGGTGGAATGGAAGTCGATGGCATGCCACCTTGTGCCTGATGCATATGTGGTGCCATGTGTGCAGCAGGATGGGGCAGGAATGGGGGCGGGGCACCAGCCGGCCAGAACATCTAAAAGTTGAGAAAATGTTTGGTTTTAAGAAATTCTCTGGGGTCAGCTAATGCGGTTTGTACTCACTGATGATGACCTGGCACCAGGGGCGTACACAAGTTTTTGAGGTTGTATCTGCACTTTTCTAAAAAAGACAATATTTTCGCCATCAAAATGTTCTCAAAATTGTGGAACTTAGAGCGAAGTTTTGGGGCCCGTTGCCTGGCACCTCTGTCGCAGAGAGCAAGTTGCACAACCACACACATTTCTACCATAACACAAAGTCTTGAGCCACCAGTACTGTCTAACCTTTTTATAGTGACCCCATTTGCAAGCAAACCGCTCAAACTACGCCGTGAACAAATATTGTTGTCGTTGCGAACATGTCACTACAAAGAGGTTCGACTGTACATACATTTCAATAATCTAACCGGATGTGGCGGATGTCCGTGTGGCATGAACATGTGGTGCGGGGGTGGCGGTGGATGAAACATCAGCGGTGCGCATTGTGCTGTGATGCCGGACACGCCGAGATTCTTACGCCAGCGCGCGCGACGGTTCGAGAACCACACCTGTGAAAACAAGCTTTTCAAATAATTTTCGGAAAAGTTGTTAATTTTCCTCAAGTTGAAGATTGGTCATAAGTGTGCATGCCTGAATTTTCGTCTCCGAGAGCTTGGTGACTTCGGAGAGTTTCTCTCTTTGGGCGACGTCCGGGTAGCGATTATCGGTAAACGCTTTCTCGAGGGTGTCGAGCTGCAATAAAAAATGAAACAATTATCAGTACAAGGTCGCTGTCATATCGTACTGTCGTCAAAATATGCTTCTGTGACATCCACACGGATGCGGCACACGGGTGTATCTCGGGCAACAACAACCCTTCAGTTATTCAGTATGTCCACATAAAAACGCGCGTGATTAAAAGACAGATCATGTTAGATGATCTCTCCGGATCGCCAAGTTCGATGTCGCTCGTATGTATTTGACTGTGAAACGTGAATCGCACAGCAAAAAGTGCTGTTTGGTTGTCCTTATCGACTGGGCTTCACAGATGGGCAGGGAACATCATCGTCAGTGCTCAATATAATGGCAGCGGAACTTTTGTCACGCACCTGTTCAGTGGTGAAGCTGGTCCGATTTCGCCTCCTCGCACTGCCGCCATCCTCGTCATCCGTACTTAGCGTCTCATCGTCACTCGCTGCACCCGTTTCGCCGACTACAACATTCGATGGTGGACGGTGTTGTTCACCGATGGACGGGGGTTGGACGGGACATTTGGGTGGAGAATTGATTGGCTCTGGAAAGGAAGAGACCGTAATGTTGTGCATTTAGCATGCTTTAGTACCCGTGTGACCTGTACAGAACCAGCGAAAGCCATGTCTATTGGGAATTGTGAAACAATGTACTTTTTGGTTACCCGCTTGGACCTACTTTCCTGGCGCACCAGGTCATCGTCAGTGCGAATGCATCAGATGGCACGCATGACCCCAAAGAGACGCAAGAGCTGCCGGGACTCATATTACAGTAACCCATTGACTACCGTAACCTCGTGTCGAACGCAACGAGTGTGTCAGTTATGCACATGACACTTTACAATCCAATTACACTGGTTGTACGCATGCATGGTTGGTTTGCGTGCCTTTATTGACTTTATTTCGCTCGGCCGCGCGAAGAAGTGGCATTTTATTGGATTTGGAACTTTGCATGTTCCACAATTATTTCAAACAGAAAATATCGTTGCGATGTTATGGGACTGAAACGCCTACATTTTTATTTACAGTTTATTGACAATCGAGTGATTTCCCTGCAAAATCAGGCATCAATTTTGCCATTGGTCGCCCCAATTAATTTGTTCCCGTAGACTACTGGTGATCAAGTCATGTTTGTTTATAACGGTCATTAAGGTTTTTAGTGTCACTGCGCATTAATGTTAACGCGCGCGCGTTGCGCGATAGTTTTTATTGTTTTATTCGATCCTCCCCGCAATCGCAAAGCAATCTGTAGTTATTTTATTGACTTCCATGCACGCTACTGAGCCCACGCTACGGTGAGTAGAAACCTATCGATTGACTGCGGTCGAAACAGCTAGTGTTTCCCGCTCCTGTGAGAACTTGAACCAATTTTCCAAACTGATTGGTGAAACATCAGTGTGCACGACCAGTCGCACGCATCTCAATCACATTTGCAGTCGAGAGAAAGAAAAAAGTAGCAACTTTGGTTCTACAAATTGATCGACCGACAAACTGTAATCTGTCAGACAACGTAACAAACAAGAATGGTAATCAAATATATAATTGCATCTATTTTTCTTCATTTTTTTATAAATAAACGCCCCTATGGTCATTGGGTTGCGTCGCACACAGCAAATTACAGTAATCATAAGAAATCGGTGTTCTGAGACATATACTTCTCATGATGATTATACCCTATCAAACCTGTGGTGCACTAGATTGATCCGGTGTAAATCTCTATCATTTTTAAATCCGTGTAAAATAGTTTCGCTACAGTATGGGATCATGCATGCCAGTAACACGGTAACTGCTGCTTTGATGTTCCAATGTAGTGTCTGCATGTATGCATGCATGTACTTGCATGCATGTGCATGCAAGTACACAAGTACGTACAATGCACACCACATCATGTTCCCAAGTGCACCCGGCGTCCGCAGGTGAACGTTCCCCTTCCAAGTGTAATCCACGTGTGCGCCGAGTCGATCAACTTTGACGAAGTGGCATCAAACAGGCATGTGTGCTCATATGCAGTGCATACGGATGTTTCTGAACGCACTTTACGATTAGTGCTGTGGAAAGTAAGTTGCTGGTTGCCGCATAGAGTGTTTAGCCGAACGCATATAATTGCCGATCGGGTTACTGTACTGCGGAAAGGTGAAGGTTTCTCGCACGAAAAGTGCGATAATAGTTTATAGGCCGCGGGCGTGATATCGATATGTTGCGGTAGATATAGGAAATGACGAATCAATATCAAACCATAAACTTCAGTCGTAAATCATGCAGAAAGTTTGCCACGTTCCCCATTTCAATGTTTGCTATCTCTCGGCCTTGCGAATTATTGAAACGTCAACAGTTTCATTTCAATGGTAGGATGGGCTAAGGCGTTGCAAACATGCTCAAAGAATAGTCACCTTCCCTCACTCACGTTACCGGAGTTTGGAGTTCTTGTCGATGGATGACTTCACTCAAAGAAAGCTTGCCGACTTTATTCGCAGAAAATGCGGTCTGCAAGTCAAAGTGAGGCCACAACGATAATATGCCAACATACAGTAACCGTCAACAAGTCCCCAAGGTGTCTAGTGCATCCACTGAGATCATTATGAAGATATCACTTTGATTTTGATATAATGATCATAAGTCTTTTGGATCATGCGACCGTGTCCGCCAAAAGATAAGAAAAATCAGCCAAAAATCCTCGAAAAGCTCTAAGTTCCGGACCCCCTTGTAGCACGCAGAATCCGGAACCTGAACTTGAGTTTATTGCTGACATTGCAAAGTGACAATTTACACATGCACACAAGGCGAAAAGTTGCGCTTATCTGATTTTCTGATGACGATCTTATCACCAACGATATCCCGTTATATTCGTCCCCGAAAGTGTGATACAGTCCCCTTGAAGTTGAAGCTTGTGTAACACGGGTGACATAAGCGTGCCAACGGGTAAGTAGGTCGGTTTCGGACAAACATAAGACTGAAATTTGCCTGATCTATGTAGCACGGAAACCTTCAGTTATCGTGCAAAACATTGTCTCTGATGATTTCAGCAAAACGTGCATGGCCAAACTTCCAAACAACACTGGAATGATTAATGAGTATTTTTACAAGGTGGTCAGCGCATAAACACAAGTGATGGTGATGCTATAAAGTGTAACGGTCACACGCTCTCAGGTAATTACGTGCTGTACAGACTTGAAGGTGCGGCGTTCCATTATGTACTGATCTTATCAACTGCGTGAATAAGTTTTCTTCGCGCTTGGTGAAGGTGAATACAGGTGGCAGACAGAAAGCGACGCGTGTGGGAATATTTTGGTTGGTCACACCTTTTTTTCCAAAATCAAATGAAATATTTTTTATGATCAACATTTAAAATTGGCTTACTAATCTCGATACTTCATAACTTACACTCGCATTGGATTACGGTAACCCCCCGAATATTGAAAACTTACCAACGTTGTCAACATGCATGCCCGCACGCACAAACATGCACAACTAAAACTTTTCACTTCACGCACACGTACATACGGCGTCGGCAAAGCGTTTATAAACAGTCAAATGTTATTGGAAAGGAAACTTGTGAACTATGTAATTTAAAATCAAGGCAACATGAGACAAGAGTTCGATACTAACGCGATGGACAAGATGGACTTTTCTGTCTTAACGAAAGCGCCAATATAACTTAAATTAATCGCAACTGCACCTCGGGGCGTCAGTCTATTCGAAACGGTGTGTCTAAGTTAAACTGCGTGCAGTTAACGTTATATTGATGTGATGACAGTACTGCACCATGCCCAATCCAATGCCCCCGACTGCGAAGGATTTTTAACGCAAATTTGAAAATTAATAACGTTGCGCTTGCGTATACTACATCACGTTTCCATTTTTTTCCCAACTGCTTCATAATGCATGTTGACGCGCGTTTAAGGCATTTCTCTCTCTGGCACAACTGTTCAGTGTCTTTTTCTCACGAGTGCAAAATTCCCTGATCTTGAAAGGGAGTATACAGTTGACTTACGTGTGGTAACCTGAAGTTTTCCATTGAAGTTCTCTCGAAGCTGAGAACAGACCAGCAAGCCTGCGTGGTTTTCACACACATGACACGACACGCACTTAGGTCCTCGTATAAGTTTCAGGAACCCGAACCGCTGAGCAGATGAACATGCGTGTTCGCTAAACGCGCGCGACAGAAATAATCGTTTTGGCAGAAAAAACTACTCATCAAATGATGTGCCCATTTTTCGATCATCACTTTTTCCATGCGGCGCGACTTTGGAAAGTGCCGTAACGGACCCGACGGGTGGCCGTGACGGTACCCCACGAACGGTACGGGTACGAACCACGAGAGCATGCACACATGCACTTGAACTCATTTGGTGCGCGTATAATTGCATTATGAGCGCACGTCAGTGTGAATTTTTGGAAATAAGACGTGAAACCCGCAGCGGCAACGGGCGCAAAATTGCGTTGAAATGCGCGTGCATAATACGTGATGTGCGTACAGTGTTAGTTGGTTACGGTATGCCGCGGCTGCAGTCGACATGCATAAACAAAGAGATACAGTAATCCGCACAAGACAAAAACTTCCACAAATAAAAGTGCAAGATGTGAAGATTAAGTTTGGGATCACGGCATGTTGCAAAGTGAAATCACGCACCGACAAGAGAAGCAGGCTGGCTGGTGTTTCACGCGTGTAAAGCCCGGAACACCATGTGGTGGCCAGATTGGGGACAGAACTTAGCACACAGAAAATTGGTTCAATTCTAAACAAAAAGATTCTACACAAAGAAAAAGAGTACTATGTAGGTACATACATATGTACCACCATTACCGGGTTTGTGTCTGCTCCATAGTATTTAACTCTGTGCACTGTTACCTTTGAGAGTCAGGCTTAACCACAGGGTCGTTTTCTTGCTGTGCACAAATAATTATAGAGCTGGAGTCTGGATGGAGACTTTCATCTGGACACCAACTTGGTGAAGACGCGTCACGGCTCGGGCGCCTCGCTGAGATGCTCGTATGCACGACCAAATGGCGTCCTTTTTGCAACTTTTTTGTTCAGGTGCCGTTTTTGCTGCTGGTCATCTTGTGCGCCAAATGCTTTCGAAAAGTGTGGTCTTTGTGCACATCTTTTGGGTGGAGTGATTTTGGTGCGCCACGTTGTTGTGAAGCAACAGGCTTTGCCACTGCAGCCGGACAAACACAATACAAAGCGTCTGCGGGACATCAGCAGCACCACAGCCACTGTCTGAACGTGCCTCATGTCTGTCACCCTTCTGCATCAGGCCGGACGTCAGCACGGCACACAACAACAACATCGCAGACAAAACATTGCAAACAGCAGCCACGCTGCCACATAAACATGTAGCTTCAACTTTGAGAGGGTGTGGCACCAAGACCACAAACAGCCGCGTGTCTCCTGTGGTGCGGTGGTGCATCCAAGTGTATACACAAAACAATCAATATGCTCCCAACGACATTCTGTTTCAACGAATGCTTAGAACAATAAAAACAATGCCGAATCACCCAATACTTTGTCAGCACAGCCGACTAGGTCGGCTCAACGCAACGACACATCCTACACATCCCCCGGGTGTAGTCCCGGGCCACCGCAAAGGCAGCTTTCCAGGATTGGGTGCTCCTTGAGTCACCAACTGGGCCGCAGACAGACGTGTCTGGCCTGGGGGCTCATCCGCGACTTTGGCCTGGTCTCGGGTGGGGAGTCCGTGCTCAAGATGGCGGCTCGCGTCGAGGTCCGTGGAGTGCCGCTATCAGGCGCTACGATACACGACCAAAGGCGTCCTTTTTACATCATAAATGCCGGACATACTCATTTAATTCTCATTCACAGCTTGCAAATTTTGTTCAGTTTGTTTCAGTTCTTTTCAAAAACGTGAGTGTGTCATTGCAGCTAGGAATCTGAAATGCCATAAGCCGTACACAGGTTTCTCGGGGCATAGAGCACCAGTCAAAAAGCACACACAGATTTCCTGCATCTTTCTTAAAGTGTGCAATCCATTCTTTTCCACAAGCCAGGGGGCACGTGGACCGTGGTCTCCTAATCGCGGCAAGACCCGGCCTACATACAGGGCAAAAATTTTATTCTTAGACTCATGGTCAGGCCATGATGTCGAGTGCCGGGATTGGAGCGTCACTCAAAAGATGTGAAAGATGCTGTACAAGAATGGTCATTAATGTCAAAAAGTCACAAAAAGGGACGTCCTTGGTCAAGTTTCGAGCATCCTTGTTCGGGCACTCACGGACCGGACGTGACGCTGTCTCCCACGCGCCTGAACCGAACCAGAGGTAACAGTTGCGTTCTTGACAGAATCGTCCTCACATGCATACTTGCACATGGCCATGCCTGGTTCTAACGTGGCGCGGCAGCGGTAAGAGTGAGCCCCGGGGTCATCTGACAGTGAAGTAATCCACATCAGGATCGCCCTAGCTTGCACGTGCAGCCTGTGTGCCTTCAGTTGCATTGCCACCCGGGAGTTTCAGCAGTGTATTGCAACCTAGGCAAGTGTTTGCGAGCAGACCAATTGCTTTTATCATAATTGGATGTGGTTGAAACAGAATGTGACCAGGACATTATCGATTTTTGCACGCAATGCATGCGATTCATTATCGCAGCGCAATGACCACGTGGTAAGGTGAGGCCCTGCTGTATGTACAGTATAACTGTGTGTGACCACTACTTGCAAGTGGTTTGAATGAAGTTATGTATTGAGTATTGATTTTTTTGCTTATGGCCCATTCGCAACCGCACCCATAACCTACAGTGCCGTTTGGTTGATGCCCTACAAGCCCCCTTCAAAATCACTTCCAAAATCACAAAGAAACTGCCAATAGAACTACTGTAAAACCGACCATAAATTGATCGTAATCGTTTCCATAACCTCAAATATGTAATTTTCACACTCGACAACCATTTGATCAAAAACCTGTGGTATTTGCTTTGTCACGATGTTGTTCAAGGTGTCGCAAAATTTCCCTCAAAAAAACTGGCGTGCAATTTTTGGGCACCTGTATCACTATTTTTTTGCATATACGCAGCATATTTTGGTACCAAACAAAATATCAAATATTTAAGCGGCAATCATCAGTCAAAAACTCAGAACAGCGTCAAATTACATTCCATATCTGGGCGCGGCTGTGTCCCTTTATATTTTTTCATAAAAATATCATGTAATAACAAGATTATTTGCATCATTGTGCGTTGGAGGCATAAAATAGCAAAACGTGTGTGCGGCATTATGGTTTTTCAAGTGACTGATTATTTTTTTGCATCATGTACGCTTAGTTTTTTGGGTCCTGTTATGGTTCCTAAACTGTGAAATGCAAAATTCTCATGCCCACAAGTACCAAAAATATGTAAATTCAAGAAATCTATCAAAGTCGAACGTAACGCGAAGTATGAAACAGCCCCATCGGTCGTGCACGCAATTTCGGAGCACAAATATTGGTTTTCCATTCAATTTTCGAATGTGATTGGCTCATTTCATGTGCAAACAAGCGTAAACAGAGCACACTTGCTTTTGTGGTTGTTTCTGATGCTGCTACGATAATTGCGTGTGGATGGGTTACTGTAGTGTGGGTGTTGCTATGCCTGAATTTGTAATGTGCAGACGCCTGCTGATGTTTCATGAAGAAATTGAACGTGAATTCGAAAGCAATGTCTGTTGAGTGTTGGGTTGCCCATTCTGTCCTGTTTCACAACAAGCACCAGTACATACCTACTACAGTATACATACGTATTTACATCGTCAGTCAGTGTTACACGATACATACATTACACTACGACCCTAGAAAAGTCGTGAGAACAGAGTTTCTCTTGTGCAAACGCTTTGTCTCTCTGAATACCTCACAATTCACACATCAAATCTAATCAGCAGGCACTCAAGATTGTACTTTGCACGCGTGCATGCGCGGACCAACATTTCCCGAAACTGCAAGTGCGCCGCACCAGCCACCGTAACCCAATCACACTTTACACCACATCTCAATGCAGTCTGCATGCACTAAGTGCACCACACTGTGGTAGTACAGTGTATAATACACTCAAGTGTCATCCACCGATAAGTCATTGACGGCCATAGCGCGTGTCGAATCATATGGCCTGTTGGTTACGGAACTTTGGTTGCACCACACCACAGTAAGATGGTAAGTTCGGTCACTACTGTACTCAGTATCGATGCGTATATCCATTGTTGTGTCGTATTATTGTTTTCAATCAACTAAATCACAATCAGTGAAGCTGAATTCAACTATCTAGTCTACATAATGTGAAAGCTGAACAAAACTAAAGTTGAGAACAGGGTCACCATACGACATTGCTCCATGCGCAAATCGGGGAAATAAATGTTTAGTCGTTAACTGTCCCAAGCTCCGACCCCTTTTCCCATAACCGTTCAGTCAGATTTGCACCGATTCTCACGCTTTTTGACGCGCACTGCATCCAACTCTGCTCCCTTACTGTACAGCACGCAACGCAAATAACTGCACGCAAATATGACGCGGTCTCGTCGCGCGCGTTGCGCGAAAATTTCTAAATTGGTTTCGCTGCGCCATTTTGCCAGCATGTGTGTGAGCGCGTTTGTAATATTGCCGCGACCACTAGTAGACAAGTCAAGTCAGTAAATAATGTTATTTGCTCGCAAGTTATATTATATACGGTGGAAGATAATATGTAGATCGACATAAACTATACCGTAACCCAGCCGTCACTAAGAATATTGAGATTTAGTTTTGTGGATAAATACAAATACAAAAACGCTTGTACACTAAAATCCCCAGTGTGTATCTTTAATTAACGCAACAAATTGCTGCCCGCCCCGCGCACACGTGTTTTTTGTTATCGGATCTTGGACTAATTTGCAGTCCACTTACGGTATTACTGTTCTGCATTTGCTCCAAGACTTGTATATTGTTACATATGTGTATGTTTTTTGCGGTAATAACTTGCGTGCGGCCATAAAAAATGGAGGCCAATAGGTCATAAAAACGGCAAAGATCCGCGGGTTTGTGAGGCATCACGCAGTCTATGAACATCGGAAGGTCACTCCCAGTTATGCATCTGTGTGCCATAAACGGTGTCGCAATTATTTTTATATGGAAGTGCGAGAAGTTTATGGGAGGTTACTGTAGCAGGGCTCGGAGGGATCGGGTTGAGGTATGTACAATTAACATAGCAAACAGGATATACATGTGTACCTAAATGAGCAAAAACGCAAAACAAAAGCGAAAAATGCCACCCACCCAATCCAAGGATGCTGTGTATGCTGTATTTGATAGGGTTCGCTTGCTCCTGCGGCGGTGACAGTATTCCAGGCATCATGAGACATGACTCGGTGGTAGTTGTTCCGGTTCCACCTCGATGTTGTTGAGTGGTGGAACTCGTACTCGAACCGGTGGGACTCGATAGGTCGGCTGGACTGCTTGCGGGATGAGTGGATGTTGAACCGTTCAGGCCTGCAACATCGAGATGTTTGGTCTGTTTTATGGTCGTTTTTATACCAGGTGTCATTTCCTCGTCAAGCCCTGATGCTTGATAAAGTGTTGATGATCAGTCTGGTCGACAAAACCGCTTGATTACGCAACTTTTATGAGAAAAAGTCACTGGAACAAGACGGATTGGCCTCATCTGCCATAAGACTGTTAACATGGAGAAATGTGCTTGGCGGTTGAAGCACACCGTTTCGTGTATGGACATCGGTGACGTATTGCATGGATCTTCGATGGTTCCAGCCCTCGTGTTCCCAGACGCACTTGTTCAATCCAAATGAGGATGATGGTGGTCCGGTGCACTCCATCTGTCCATCTAAACAACAATGACCTTTCCTCAACTCACCAGCAGTCGGTGGCGATCCGCCCAATTTGATGTCCTTCGACCTCAACAATCGATTTATACTCGACACACTCGGCGCATTGGTCCGGGTGCAACAACCGGATTCGACCAGCTTTTCCCTGATTTCCCAAGAGAACATCGCTGGATTGTCACGTTTGAGACGTAGGATTTGTTTCTCGACCGTTTGGATGGAAAGACGCGGACGACTGCCGCCAACCTGAATGGAGGGAGGAGTGTTATGATCCATAGTTATTGTTGCACTGATGATGTTCTGGTGCACCGCAGGTAACAGGGGAAGAAATGGACAGGAACAATAAAATACTACCGGAGTCCACTTAAAGCCCCGGGGGCTCTATGCGTAAATTGGTGGAAAATGAACCCTCCGACCAGAAAGAAAGAATCCAATTAGAGCATCCGGGGGCTTTAAGTGGAAACGTTTCCACTTACAGCCCTCGAGGGCTTTAAGCGGAAAACTGGGTGTTTTCATCGTTGTCAGTAGGGACACTTTAGGCCAGCATTTTGGCATTCTGATACCATATTTCGACCTGATTGTGAGGATCTTCATCTAAACGTGGCAAAACGTTGGTAAAACAACAGAAAAGTGCGGTATTTTGGTCATTCTTACACTGGTTTGAACTATTTTGGCAAGTTTACTGTTCGATGTAAAATCAATGGTCCGTAAAAAAATAAATCCAATTACAGCCCCCGGGGGCTTTAAGTGGAAAATTTTCCACTTAGAGCCCCCGAGGGCTCTATTCGGGGGGGGGGGCGTTAAGTGGAAAACTCCGGTAAAGTTTGTGCTCGAACACAATTGGGTTTCTCGGAACTCCAAACTTCACTGATTTACGATTTGTACGGTTGTTCCATTTCGGATCAATCAAAAGTGGAAGAAAACCAGCCTCAAACTGAGACTCGTTTACTTTGTGACAGATCATGAATAGTTAAGTGGACCTTTTGGCACTGCACTGTAGGTAGACACAACCTGGTGAACGAATACACCGTCCACGAAACTTCAGCAGGTTCCCTCGGCCTAACAGATCAAATATTAGTTGTAGAATGAGGATGCAACGGTACTACTACCTGTCCTGGCGATATCGACCCCGTCTCGGCATAACGATAGAGGATCTTACTCACACAACCGTGCGACACGCGAAGTTGACGGCTGATCACGCACGGCCTGAATGAATGTGTAAATGATTAGGATGTGATAGCACGCTCTATGGCAATCACGCACGACAAATCGCGGCCCGCCGACATAATTCATGTTTACACCGAGATTACACCGACCGAGCTCTCGACCGAGCTTACGCCCTTTACACCCAACTGACGTTTACAATGTTTCGATAATTCCATCCATCAGTGTGAAAAAGACACACGACGAGATCCGATCCGGTCAGATTCGAGCACCAATTTTGTCGCCTTTCGAAAAAGATATTTGGCACTAACCGAACTCCAGCGGCCGCTAATTCAATAATTTTCATTCTGATGTGGTGCGGCAGTGGTCTTCCGTTGATGAACACGCCACCAAGTTGGTTGACGCGACCTTGGCCCAAAATGTTGGTGAAAGCCAGGGAATCCGATAGAGATACCGGGGGCATCGGGGGCATTGGGGGTCCGTGGTGATGACCCCCTGACTCGGACGGGTTCATGCCTGGGGGAAAGCCTTTGGGAAAGCCTGGGATGGGGAAGCCATTCTGCTCGTTGCTACTGCTCGGCGTTGCTGTGGTGCTGGTCATTTTGGAACGGTCTGGAAGTTTTTTCGAGTCACATGAGTCACAAAGCTCTTGTCAATGTTTGATCGAGTTTCAAAGCTCATTTTCCGAACCGTTTGCTGGACGGAAGTGTGACACAATCAATTAATGCAGTATTAATAATCGCAAAAAGCTATGAAACGTTAGAACTACAACATCACTAAGCTTTAGCCCGATAAACCCGATAACTGGCAAGGTTACGGTAGTTTGTGTTTTAGGCAACTGTTGCACAAGAACGGTTCATCAACTGTATGAACGGAAGAACAAACAAAGAACATCAGAAAGAGTCAAATGAGTCATAATTAACACGTGGCGCAACTTTGAGCAACGTACAAAGGGTTAAGTGACTGAAAAAGAACCCCGGCGATATCGGGTTAAAATCATCAACACATGGATCACCGCAAATTATAGCCTGAGAAAGTGAAGGGTGTTTGTTTTCGGCTTAACACCTCACCAAACACGCACACAGAGCCCCAGCTGTGAAAATTGCCCTCAAACAGTCTCATCAAAAAAACGGTAGTTTTGTGATAAAGGCCATTTTGCCGCGCTGTGGAGACGACTTTTCGCCTTTTGGGCATGCACATTGGACCACAAGTTGTGCTATTGTGTGTGCGCATGTGCACTTGCTCTGTGCTGATTGGTTGCAGGTGTAACGAAACTCCGCCCTGTCACCCTGCATGCATGCGTGCAATAGCTGGGGTGTGTGAAGTTGCACTTTTCTTTGATCTGATTGTGTTTGTAAATATAATTACTGGAAAGAACAGGGCACTGTGAGAAAGCCGCAGGTTGACTTTGTAAGATATACAGTACCTTGTGTAAACTCCATTGTTTATCATGAGTTCGTTTGATGTGCAGCATAGCAGACAGCGCGTGTGATCTGCTTTTTGTATTATGTGTAGTTGCGGAAATAAACACCGCTAGATCAGTGTCATGACATGCATAATTTTACCATTGTCGACCGTCACAACACTTTGCTTTCTATTTCCATTATCGTATAAGAAGTCCGCAAGTTCGTGTAGCCCTGGCGTTGTGCACTATGAAACAAGAATCCAAGTTCAAACCATGACTTATTCATGGAACAAGCCACACCGTGTCCACGTTAAAAAGCACAACATGAGCGGAGGACGATAAAACAGCACTTACAACCAATCCACACCCTGTATTTTGCAACTGTCCGTATAGCCGATAACCGCTTGTTCCGGTTGAGTTACGAGGTTACTGCGGTGTTCGCTTGTGGTGCATAACTTATTGGGTCACCCTGTGGTGTTGTCACTGCGGTTGTCACCTGATGCCCGATTATGGTAGCCTTTCAACCACAACAGTGCACATGGTCATTAATTCTACCGCAAAACAATAATGCGAATTTGTGTTTGCGCGTGTTTACACATGAAAGCGACCTTGCTTCCGGTTTGATGGGAACAGTACGAGTGTTTAGATCGACATCACTGTGGGCAGGGTTTGTAATTTTTGGACATGGTTTACCGTCGATTTTCGTCTATACCTTTCACTTTTTCAGCAATGGTTCATTTTCAATAGGATATGTGTTCACATAAATTGTGGTCCGAACATGCGCCATGTACGTTTGATGCAAAGTCACCATAAAATATAATCGGCATGTTTTATTTGTGTGATTACAGCCATTGTGGATTAGCTGATGCATGACAATGCAACATCAAAGATGTGCATACATTACACCCGGGTGGATTGATTGATTGTTTTTGTGTTCACTCAGCTGTCAACGGGTGTTCACAGGCAAGGGTGCAGAAAAATAAACAACATTATCGTGGTTGTGGAACGTCCCTTTGGATACTTTTGTCCATTTTTTCGGGCATGGGGGAATTACGTAACAGTACTTTGTTCTTCAACGGGGTAAAGCAATTGAGTTGCAGTTACTTTCAGATTAAAACTGATTGCCATGGTTCGCATTTGAGTGTCGATGTTTTTAAGATCAAAGAACGATTCCAATTTCTTGTGCTCGAAGTGATTTTTAATCTGAAATCACATTGAAAGCGCGTTCCATCAATTACAATGTGAAGTGCCAGACGAGCAGTACGGAAAGTAATCGATTTTAATCTTACAAAAAAAGAAAACCTGTACTTGTATGTGAAGCACGGTAATCAGCTTTATTTAACCAGTTTTCAAATCTCACAACGATCCCAAACCCAAATAAGAGCCCAGGGTTAGTTAACGTCGATTTATACTTCTGACTTCCGGGAAGTGGAAGTCAAAATCCCGAGAAGTCACTGCCACGCAGAAGTGTCCGGCAAGGCTATGATTGCTTGTAGTGATTGTCTGTTCCGCTCTGCCCGTTGACCGCTGCCTGCCGTCTACTGGTCTTGTTCTGTTAATGAGCTGACGAACGAACGGGCGCAGTCACAAATTTCTGACTGCTACTGCCGGGCAGTCAGAGCATAAACCGACCTTAATTCGGAATTCTCTGGGGCGACATTTGAGCAGAGAGCCATTTTGAGCAGGACCAAAGCAGCTAGGCCCGAGCCCAAGCCTGAGCGTTCAGCAAAAGTTTGCCAAAGTGCCCTGACCCAGGGTAAGGGAGATACCAAAATACATAACATGAGCTGTTAGAACAGAGACAAGGTCAGCTCTTTTGGATTCTGGTTTCTTCTTTGCTCAAAGTGGATCACATTCGATCTTGTTCATGGAGACCGACATTCTTGTGTGCTCTCAGGCCCCACCGCTACAGCAGTACGTTTTCGGATCATTTGAATACACTTCAGTAAAGATACGGTAACTAATGACCGGACTGTCGACGACTCGCTTGACAACGGTTGATATGATTGCATTGACAAAACAGACATACACGCTAGGTAATTAAGGGCCTCTAAAACTAAAGTTATGTTGCGTTGACATGAGACTTTTTTGCGAGCTGCCGGTATAATGACGATAAGAGAAAGTAAATCTGCAGCAAAGCTTTTGTGGAAACATCTCAAATCCTTGGATTCACATGATGCGAATTGTCATAGTAATAAGAAGATGTCTTTCGACAGAACCATCGCATTTTACAAACATGCAAGTGCTTCGATTATTTGTCCCACATGTACAGTATGGTGTTGGTTTTGAGCCTGTGCAGTTACAGTGCACGGCAAGCCAAACACACACGACCACCAATTAATTGCTCAGCCATAAACGAACTTGAATGTTCATGACAGAGCCCACGCACTTCCAGATCCAACAGTGCCATCCACACATAAAAGCTATGTAGTACATGACAGTGGCTCATATTCGAACATGTACTCACGAACCAACCATCGTGCGGCTCCATGATCCGAAAAATTCGATTTTGCACCAATGGCAGGTGTATTGCTCAGTTTAAAGCAAAGCGGTACAGCAGGGCAACTGGGTAGAACAGGCTGGCAGTTGGATCCCGCTATCCGAAAATTGGTTCTCCGTTCTTAATCATAAATTTGCTACGGGTTGTATTTGTGTGTATGTATACATATGTAGCTGTGGTTTGTTTCAGCTCCATCAACCAAGAAGCAAACAATGTTTCAAATTTGGATATCGTTTTCTCTTATCCTGTCAATAAACATGAGAGTTGCGTTCAACTCGGGTATGTGTCAAATTACTGATCTTTCTTTCATTTTTTAACTTTTCGTGGAAGTATGTATATGATGAAACAGTTTCCTGGTTTTCCTAGACTGCGACTCGCTGCCGCAACGCACAGTGCGGCATAAACGAACGTGTTTCATCTTGGAACCAGCTGTCACGGGACTGTCGAACTTTTCCCAAGCGAAACAATCGTGTTTTGATCAAGGATGGAGACTGGCTGTGATTGACAATGACGTCCTGCGACTGCAAGTGGCTGACCCCATGGTCAGAACACAGGTTGGGTCAATGAGGTTGCGACAGACCTGTGGTGGGGACTGTGACTGACCAGATACAGTATGTAGACTGGAAGTGTGTGTCTGCACGGTTGTATATGCGATTAAGTGCAACTTTAGCCACAGCCAGACCGCGTTCTCGTAGCTCAGTTGGTAGAGCAACTGGCAGTCCAGGCCTGGTGGCTGGGAGGTCGGAGGTTCGAGTCCTTCCGGGAGCATACGTTCGGTGTGGCGGTTCAGAGTTCACACCTATACCTACCTAGTACGCATGACCAGTGAAGATTCTGCGCAAAACAGCCTTGGTTCTCAGGGTTTCTCAACGAAACGCAATCGGCACACATCATAAGTTTCAGTCAGTCATCGGAAACTGGTATCGAATGTACATTGGTTTCGAACAAGATCCAGCCGGCACGGAACCGGCAGGTGGATGGTATTGGCTCGATGGACCAAACGGTACTCAAGGTATACCTTTTCGTACCATATTATTTGTTTACCTGACTTGTGCAAGAAGACACAAGACGATCCCGTCCGCAGGCAGTCACGGTTAGCGCGTTTCCTGTATCAAGCAATTTGAAACAGAGACTGTTTCGAAATCTATAGTTGGCCCAACCAGCGCCCTGACGCCGCTGGTCCTTGGACCAATCGCATTATTTCAATTTCAATACCTAAACGGTCAATTTTTCGCTCGCGAGATATATTGATTGAAAAATTAAAAACAGTTCAAAATAGATCGAATCAAAGATTAAGAACAAATCTAGATGCCGTTTTGTGACGGCAATGTACATACATAGGTATAGACTGGTAGCGTCCAAACAGGCCGCGTGTGAAAACAGAAGCATATCACCGTTTGAAGTCAGTGGTTGCATTCAGGCAGTGCAATGAACATGTCGCATCCACCGTGGTACAGTGGTCAAGGGCATCCCAATATGCCGGATGAGTGCTGCGGCGGGCCGGAGGACTGCGGAAGTCTGATTATCTATCCGCCGTTGCAAGCCAGCACGATGGTGACGCTCAACGACCAAGCCTGTTTCTGGGATATGCCATTCATGTGCCAAGACGGTGAGTGTCGATTGTGTTTTGATTGTATTTCGACCGAAATCAATGTGTTGCTGTTTGCAGATATCGATGAGAGTGACATCTCCCCAATTGAAGGTTTGTTGTTGACCTATGGAGACCATACTTTTTGTTGGATAAATGGGTATGATGCAGCGCTTATTCGCTGATATAACCATCATTGGTTTTTTTCAGTTGACACCCTTGATGATCAACGTATTGAATGCAACCAAATGAACGGAAGACAAATCGGAAGCAGTTGTTTCTTTGTGGAGGCGACTGCGCAGAGTTGGCAGCAGTGTTGGAGCACGTTGGCTGCAAAGGGCGCACGACCGGCCAGGATATACACACAAGCAATAATGAACATTTTGAAACATCTGCTGACTGATGGAGTGAGTTGACAAAAGCTGATCCACAATATGAGATGTAACGTCTTGTAAAGGGCGCTTTGAGAGCACTCCAACTCCTGCAAGAACTGCGGTCATCAACGAGTTTATGCGCTCTTTTCGGGCTGCTCTAAGGTCGTTGACGCTCTGGGTGTATATGTATGTTGCACAAAACTCACGAGCTCTAAAAAAGAGCACCCAAGCCAGCAGCGTCTGCGCAGCAGTTTCGTCGACGACCGTATCATTATCCAGAAACCATTCCCTGTTGTTTCAATCGGACGGAGAGTGAGCATCCAGTTCTTTTGTCTCTCAATGGCCCGGGTCGTCGGTAGCGGTAAGCGTAGCAACATGTCCCCAGCGTTGACCACGCAATTGATCACAATGGTTTTGTGAATCAATGCAGCCTACTTTTTGAATATTACATATGTATCTAACAAATTGACGTGCAGGAATCCTACTGGACGTCATTGAAACACACGAGTGCGAGTTCGACCCATTGGATGCTGGACTCGAGCACATCGGACAATCAGGCCGGTGATTGGCGCACGCGACCGCCGTCCGATGCGTTCTTGACGTCGGGGGGATCGAATTGTGGAGAATTGCGCAGAGTCACAGCCGCGCAGACTCGATACTTCGATGAGGACTGCACCGTCAACTTCAAATGTCTCGGCGAAATTGGTACGTTTGATTGACATTTGTTGAAACACTTTGCCCTTGTTCTACCAGCATGTGTGTTTCAGTTGGACCGTTTCAAAAGTACGTGCGAGTGACGGACAATGAACGCATGCAAGCACTGAGCAACAGTGAGTATTATACCTCAACTGGTCGCATTTCTTTTCAACAGGACAATTTCCAGCGCTATGTACATACCTTTCCAGGCACAGCCTCTATTCTGGCCAATGTCACAGTTTCTGATGGTGACCCGCGTGCCTGCGCGTTTGAGTGCCAAAACAGAGAGGGTTGTCTTGCATACAACTTCAATGCCGGAAGTGGCGTGTGCGAAATGTTGGCCTTCAAGGCTGACGGTGTCCCGAGTCACGCTGTGTTGATGGTGGAGAGCGGCACCAAGTACTACGAACGATGGCATTAATTAGCAGCTTCGGTGAAATTCAAATTTAGAATATTATGTCGCACTTTTTTATGGTCTGCTTTTTTGCTGCTTGTTTGTACTTTTTTGGCAACACCTGGTACACATACATAAGGTACACAGTGAGCTGCTGCATTGAATCATCCTATCGCTCCCATATTCTTCTACACCGGGTTTGTCTGATCTTCAAAGCTGACCAGTACATATTTTTACGTTAAAAGCCCTACATATTATGTTGCATTGTGCCCATTATCTGCAGTACATGGTTTCAATAAACTGTAAAATCGATTTCATGGTTTTTGCCCAATAAGATTGAAAGTAATTCAAATTACAAATCAGAAATCACTCGTAATAATATCACAAATATTCTGCGAAAAGCAAGTGCAGTGTACCTAATACAAAGAATGCCTCTGAGATCAGTCATATAATATGACTAAAGTTCGACATGCTCACAATACACCACCGGCTCGGTTTGCGTTGCCGTGGATTGAAATTTTGCACTGAGCAAGGGCTCTTCTTCGGCAGCTGCTGGCTGTGGTAACAGATTCGACTCCTCACATGGAGTGCTGCCATCTAGAAAGATGCTCTTAGTTTTACTTAGAATGTCAATGAAAGCACAACGGGAACACCCGCCAACACACAGAGCCAGAGACAAGGTCAGAACCTCCTCAGTCGCAATCAGATTCAGAGGTGGTACCTTTAAGCTCAGTTTCCCTCAACGGTGTGGGCGATGTGGTGCACTTTGTCAACGACGGTGGTTTTTCGTGAAGCAATATCAGTGAGTCTTCGTAAATGCCCGACGAAGGTAGGCGAGCTGGAGAATGCTCGACTACATACATATGTGGCTTGTCGTGGCCGACACAGCTTTACGTACAGTTTGAAGCAATTTTGTGCAACACGCCTCTCAACGCAAATTTGATATGGGGCAAACGGATCGAAAGTAGAGATCTGACCCAAAAGTGCTTGGTAAGTCACATGAAAGTTGGTCCAAGGGAAAAATCCAACGGAGAATCCGAATCCAAGTCCATTTGAGTCAAGTCCACGTGAGCTATCCAGCCACTATTTTCAATGAAATCTACATTTCAACCCATTATATCGAATTTTCGTTGGTGGGAGAGTGTTGCACATGACTGGTTTGAAAAAACGTGCCGACCCGACCAGATCTTTTGTTAGTCTGAGGGTTGATCAAGCATTACAGACCTGTATCCCCAACCGAGTGCTTGATTTGACCGGTGATACTGTTGGTGTGATGTAGAGGGGGACGACGGTTGGAGACTGGCTTGCCCATCACAACCTGAATGGTGAAAGGACGGTAGATTAGTCGTTCGGCTTGAAAGGATGAGTCGTAATTGAAAAAAAGATGTACATATGGTATACCTCTCTGGTGTTCTTGTGAGGTCTGCAGAGCACAATGTACCACTTGGGTGCGAACATGCACAACAGGGTTACGGTAGCGTTGAGTGCCAGTGCTCCGCACAGTGAGAAGAGACGGATCGGGATCTCATTTGTGGCAAACAGCATCGGCACAAACGCCAGCCAGATGACAACCGTTGAACACGTGGTCACCAGGATGTAGCGCGTCTCGTTGAATTGACCGGGCATCTTGCGAGCCTACGATGATGGGACAACAAAGAAGTTGATGTCTTGAAAACACCTCACAGATTTGTCATAATCTGTATTAAGCACCAAGCAGTGTGTTTTTGGTGCCATGCTTTCACAGGCGACGATGCACTAAGGTCACCTATACATACAAATAAGATGGCCTTATCATGACCACAAAAACACCCGCAAATGCACTGTGCATGTACATAAAGGTCTGTACTAAAGCAAGTGCTAAACTGTACTAAATTAAAGGTCTGTAGCAAGTGTGCACTTTAAAAGGGGCAAACCAAGACTTCACATAGTGTAAGTATAGTACATACCTTGAAAGCGTAAAATGCTGTAAGTGCCAATAAAATGAACGGGAAAATGAGCGCAATGATCATGTCGTAGTCCTCGAATGCCTCGCAAAAGAAGTAGACAGTCACAGTTTGTTCGTCGTGATCGATTGAACGACGGTAGTCGGTCACCGGCGGACGCAGATACAGCCAGACAAAGTTGAGCAGCAGCTATAATTGTGCTTTTAATAAGTTGTGTCGGTCAGACTTCTCAGTCACTTGGGTTTTTACTGAAAAAATACGGGTATATGCAACACGGTTTCCGTTATCATGCCAGTCAGCTACACATACATACAGTTCCGGGTGCAATTCTAGGCTGAAAGTTGAAGTCGCGTGCACGCGACTTCCTAGTGCTAAAATATAGGGAGCGCACGCCAGTGCACGCGCGTGCACGCGAAGTTACTTCGACTTTTGCCTATACTTTGCACTGTTTCGCACGCGCGTGCACGCGCGTGCACGCGACTTCAACTTTCAGCCTAGAATTGCACCCGGTACTGTACATATGTATCAATTGTTGCACTATGGACGCACTAATCACACCCTTTGCATTGATTTTCTTTTTTTTAATAGGAATATAACACCCTGACCTTCTGTTCAGCAGCAAACGCGAGCCAAACCTGGAATGTGGTGATGATGACAGTGATGGCCACTTGCGACACCGGGCTGATCATCTTGATACGTCGCATACCCGAATCGGTGCGATCGGTCATGTGGAATATTCGCACTATTCGATTGGTTTTGACGAAGATCGCTGCGTAACTGATCGTGTAGCTGCAAACGCCGAATAAAAATATAATTTTTTAAAATTGTGTTATCGATGATTAACTGGATGTCAACCTACCCGACTCCGTACAAGAATCTGATCATGGCACAGCCGAGGGCAGTGGGATACATGACCAGCAGAATCACACACAGATAGCACATGCCGATACCGAACAGCAGAACGGTCAACAGTTCACGACCTAGAAATTATACAAAAAGAATAAGTCAGTTATAAAAAAAGAACTGATAACGTTTGAAATGAAGTGTCGCAGACAAACCTGCGGCTTTTATGATCGGTGTCGTTGAGAAGACAATGAGCAGAATTCCACTGAGCACGGCGAACAGGCAGCCAGACAGTGACAGAGCCGTGATGCTGGCCAACATCCAATCGAATCCTTCACCGGTCCACAGCGCCACGATGGTTGCTTCGTGCTTGAAACATCAGCAAGTGTGCACTTTTAAAGGTAAAATTAGTGAAACACCACCTACAGTCTCGCAAGCGTTTCTGTAAATATTCGGTTTCTTGAAAGGCGGTGTGAGCAGCATGTCGTTACTTCGCTGGTCACACATGTCGCAATGCGTGATGTTCACCTGATACAATGGAAACATGCACTGCACGCACGACCAGCAGCATTTGTCCGTTTTCAGATATCTGCAGAACATATCGGTTCAATAAACTTTATATTTGCTGAATTCAATAAATATAGGCTATATTAATCAAGGACAAGTGTGCTGCGTTGCCATCAACTCGCCTTCTCACATATCCTCCCGGACACGGTTCCCCGCAGCGTGACATGGTCGCCGTTTTGCGAAGCGTTGCCAGTGACTTCTGTTTAAACATTGGCGTCACTTGCGAATCTAAGTTAGAATTTTAAAGTGTTTTTTCAATTTGGAACCTCTTCTTGACCCGCACAAGCGTTTGTACAAATTTTCGTTAACCTCCGACCGATATTTTAGCCAATTGTTGCCAATCATAGTGTCCTTCTGACGTTTCATCGTAGTACATCACGGTGTAGATCGGTTTCCCGTCACGACCATTGTTAAACTCGTGAAGATTTCCATTTGGGCCTGGTAGTGTTGGTAAAATGCGATTTGTTTTCACTTGTTAGATAAGTTTGCATTGGTAATAATGTACCCTTATATTTCGCGTTCTTGAGGTACTGCATCAGCAGTTCAGACTTGTAGTCCTCGGAAAGCTCGTCCCTCATACGATTGCAATAGACACCACTGTTAGGTTTGCAGTACGTACTGTGAATGGCCTTGAGCGCCTCGGCGTACGCAGATACTGCTTCAAACACCTGCGGACGTGTATTTATGAATGATATTATTCAAAATGCGTCAGAAATTTTGACAATCATGAGAAACAACACCGACAAAATGAGCAAATCCCAGTTCCCAATCGTGAATAGTCCTGTTGTGCATTGATTCATCCACCGGTTTTAGTTGATTCCAAAAGTCACCGAACCACGGATTCTCTGTGAACGAGACAGTTTCATTCGTCAGGCCGAGAAAGTGCTTCTCGAACTCAGGCCACGACTGGTATTCTGGTCCGAGCAGTAGTGACCCGATCACGGCGTTGTGTAGATCCTGCAAGTCATGCGACAAATGCCAATACCAAACAACGGTGATCGGTCACTATAATTGTCCGATTCTCTCTTGTTTAGTCATGCATTGTCACGCACACGATCTGTTAATTGAAATCATTTTACTGATACCGCTAGTTTCGACCAACACGCGTGAAAGGTGTTCGTTTTTATTGTTATTGGAAACAAAGCTGAAAGCTGGTCGAGGTCCGATTGCGGCTTGATTGACCTACACAAGTTCGATTGATTCTCAAGGTGTGACACGAACCTCGGGCACAAATCGGCTGCCCCACATTCCGGTGCCGATCCATGTGAAGTGCTGATCAAGTGAAATGTTGACCGCCACGCGGAATATCTGATGCGCAACGATGGAACGCACGAACAGCACCATCACTGAAAACAGTTAATTTTGGTGAAAGCTCGTTTAATGGAAGTGCCACACCGACATCCATGTGTTTTAGAAGAAGCGTATCTATGGTTGTAAAAAGCGCGATATATCCGTGCAGCTGTATGCACATGGAAAATCTGATCGATGGTATCAAGCACCACCATGTTCAACAGAAATGCACATGTTGGTGCGTGCAGTGTTACGATCACATGTAACCTTATATAGCATGAATGCAGGTACGTTGCTCTTCATTCAGTCATGAGTCACGTTGAGTCCAAACAAACCTACTGTAGGTACTGTAGGCCGGTGCCAGTGCACCCGTCAGTGCATGGATTGTGTGATTTGAAGTGCGGTTCTCTCACTGAATGTTTCAGTCTTTTCATTCATGTCCCTTGGCAGGTAGGTATTGTTTTTTCCAGCGTAAATCAATGCAAAAATCAGCGCGCCGAGGTCAAGTATTGAGCACACAAAGTTAGTGCTCGTGGACCAAGCGCAACGACACCCGACCAGTAGAAGCAACGACATAGCGGGAATACAACAAGCGCAGGGCGGGTTATGTACAGCGCAAGATTCGGTAATAACGAGTCGCCCTTCGTCCCAGCCAGATACCGCCACAAAGCTATTACCACCCCACAGTGAAAGTGTGTTAAGGTGGATAGGAAGCATTGTGCTGTGCACCCAGTTGCAGCCACACTGGGGCAATCCAGCTGCACTGACACACTGCTTTTATCTGTTTTGAGCCAGCGTGAAACAGAATGTTGTTGGCATCTTATTGATTGAATTGAGTGCAATGCACATAATGCACGTCATGGTGGGTGTGGAAGGCACAATAGCCTTGTGTGGAATGGTCATAATACATGCTCATATCACAAGCGTCATTCGACTCAAGTGCATAAGCTACAGTGCCCACGAGATGAGCATAACACACATCTACACGGTGTAGCTGTGTTGAGCAAACATTGAGCTCATGGATTTTTTCAGACAACACAACACAATCAAGTAAATTAAAAAAACGGAAGCCTTGGTCAAGTGTTCGACACAGGCTGTTGTGTCAATCGGACCTGGCTTAACAAGTACAAGTGGCCGTAGGGAATTGGGATCTCGCCCTTCGGTTGGCCCACTCATGCCTTGTCGCAACGCCACCACTTTCGGAAGCGAAAAGTTTCACAATAATAATATATAACATACTAAAAGAAGAAAGTGATGTTATACATTAGGTACACACAGATGTACCCACGCACGTTGCCCGTGCGCCCAGTTGCAGCCACACTGGGGCAATGCTCTATTTCGATAAAATCACTTTTATTGACTTTAGACCGACTTGCAACATGACTTGGTTGGAAGCGTATTGATTGATTTAACAGACGTACGCATCAAGAAGCATTTTTTGCCGTTGTGTGTGGGAGAACTTTGTGCACATCAACTGCAATCACTTGTAAACGTCGCACACGTGTTGCTGCAGCAGCTGTACGCACGAAGAAGAACACACCACATCAAATGGCAGTAGCATGTAGTGCAACACGCAGAGTGCGCTTGTTGTTCAGTCAGGCGCCAGCCACACATAACACAACGTGGTGACCTTGCTGCCCAAAGATTTCAATAGCAAAGGTTCAGTATCAATAACTCTGTTGAAACATTCTGTTTCAAACAAAAGCACCAAGATAAAAGAAATTCACCCAGGGTGGCTCAGTGCATTCTGCACCGCACCCCGACAACAGTGCGGTAGGAACACGGTCGTTGAAACGTTCAAACGCAATGTTGCGCATACAGTTACCTTTGGCGGTGTTTCTGCGTTCATGGAAGTACTGCAGTTGTTCCTCAATTTCGTTGTCCTGCAGTTTCTTCTTGCTTCGAACGTTCCATGTGCCCCCGATGCACACTGAACTGTGGTCGGTGGACTTTATGAGTTGTTGATACGCCTGCGTGCCGTAGGTGCTGTCGTCATAGACAGCGATGATGTAGGTCCAGTTGAATTGACTAGAAATGTTTGTGGGATGAGAGATTTGTCGACGAGCTATGTATTTGCGCGCACAAGTTCTAGATTCGTCTCCGACGGTGGCCCCTGCATTATAACACTGTACGGGCTTACGGATAATCTAGAGGTTAGAACTTCATCTAAAGAGCACTAGTATTCTTCCAAGTTCAGCCGATATAATCGACAGTCGATCGACACGACGCCCATAAATCGTCATATCTAAACTAACGTAAAGAGATCGACGAGCGCGTCTGCCTGGTGTATGGTCGAGGGCACGGTGCGCAAGAAGTACGGATAACGGGTGGCACTGCTCAGAGTTGGACTCGTTGCCATAAAGCTGATCTAGAAACAGCTGATAATTAAAATAATGACGGATGAACAGCAACATTCGCAAGATCACGAACCTGTGGAAGTTGCACCAATGTGAACAGATCAGCCAATTGTTCGGCCACATGACTGAACATCGGCCCAATGATACCAACAACGTCATAGTCAGCGTCGTAACCCCAATCACGCACGTTGTTGGACAGCAAATGGTTGGTGATGAAACGCAGACCCTGAAACTCAGTACAAATTGTTTCCTGATATTTCAAGGAAGGGAAGGATAGCGTCTCATGTGTACATACCTTGTGAAGACCCACTCGGGAGCTCGAGCAAGTGTCCAGTGTTACAGCGCCGAGCACAAATCCGCAACATTTGAGTAATTCTTCGTTTATGATGTCCAAACTGAAGTGCAACGCGTGAATGCTGTAGATGCCGTCGCGCATAACCGCGCTGCTGCATTCGTCTAGAAAAGTGTGAAAGCGAATTTGAACTTTCATCATTTTGACACCAAAAGTGGTTAACCCACTGGGCCATCTGAGCACTAACCGATTTGATCATCGTAATGATCGTGTACTCCAATCAAGGCGCCAAGTAGAAGTTCAGGTGTGCCTTCAACGACAGCTTTATGGCGATAGCGCGCTTGTGTGAAATTCTGTGTTGATGGAACTGCTGGGGCGTATTGAATCAATTGAAATAGTGCGATGGCGCAAAAGAGCTCCATCAATTTCATTCAATCAAATGAATCATCAATCCTCATAATGTAAAATTATTAGCATTGCTGTCATCTTCGCAATGCGGTGTGTCTGAAAAAAGCGAGCACAACATTCAGACAGGATTATACTTAACTGAGGAAGCACTGTTCTAGCACGACAAAATACCTAACCTGAGTTTAAGTTTTCAAAGTTCAACAGCAAGCAACGCACAAACTGAAGACAAACAAACCCAAGATCGCGACAAAAACGGACGGAGCGCGCGTGGTGAAACATTGTACCCGGAACCTCCAAATTTCAATTTTGAACGCCCAGTTGAAAACAGAAACAGGAAACTTGACTGCATGTGTATCTAACCAGCCTGGTATGCTTCACATCATGACAAACAAGTCAGGCGCCCTATATTGAGTCATAAAAAACACACGCGGTAATGGTGGTAGTACTAAATGGATATGTCGTACCGTTAAGTGAGTTCTGTGTGGACCAGAGAGAGACAGATGCCAGGTCAGTCAGCTGTGCACATTCGTAACCACCTATCTCAAACAGCATATACATATTAGGTGCAGCCTGGCGCAGGTTCCTATCCCCATATGTTTACTATGATGTGAAAACCGCAATTCTCACGGGAACCCGTTTGACCACATGAAAAGCACATGTTTCGTTTTTTTTTCGACGACACTCAAACCCAGCTGGAGACGACGGACACAAAACAAGCAGTTGCTGGTGGTTTCCTTTGTGTGCACCTTTGTGCGCGCGCTACCCGGCTGGTGCATTCATGTATATGTGCAGCTGACACAACTCAATGATCATGCTCGGCCAGAACGCTACCGAGCGCACGAGCTTCCTGGTACGGGGCTGTCAATCAGAATGGCACCCAATAATGCAAAACGCGCTGACGCAGCCCACCGTTCCGCTTGTCAGAGCTCTGTACAAGCGAAGGATAATGGCAATTATGGGTTCCTTTTAGGACACAATACCCCACGTGGGATTGTGTATCACGTGTCTCCCGCCATGTCCCCGTATCCTTTTACCGGTACTATATACCAACTACGGACAAGCTGACGTCATAATCGGAGAAAAAGACTGGGCGGTTTCACTTGTGATGACTATGTGGACACAGACACTTGTTCTCGTGCATTATTAAGACCTTTTTGAAAAACGATCTATCCTAGAACTTTTTCGAGGAAAAGGTCTGTCCTGAAGAGCAAAAATCATGTCTAGCAGTATAACTCTACAAACCAGAAATGCCAAACCAGCGCAAAATAAAGGCATAAGTTTCAGCCCAAGCAATATTGATAGCCCATTTGGGATGTTAGCATCTGGAAGACATCATAAAATGATACCGCAAACCAGACTGGCCAAAATAGTTTAGCCCACAGGCGAAGTGAGCAAATGCCGGAGTTTTCCACATAAAGATCAGCTCGAACATAGCCCTCGGGGGCTCTATGTGGAAAATCTTCCTTGAAAGCCTCCTGAGGGTTCAATATAATTTTTCTGGGCCAGTCGAAAACGTCAACTTTTGAACAATCAGAAAACGTGTAAAAATCTTTCAGTTCCAGGGACCAAAGATATCGAACTTTTCCGCTATTTTTCAGTAATTTTACCACGTTTGGATGGCGATCGCTGGCACGTTGAAATGTGGTTGCAGAGTGCCAGAATGCCCAATTAAGTTTTCACTTAAACCCCCGGGGGCTCTAATTGTATTTTTCCCTTTTTTGTCGGAGAGTCGATTTGCCATCAATTTCCACTTAGAGCCCTCGGGGCTTTACGCGAATAACTGCGGTGGTCTACTGTTTGATGAAAAAATGTACAGTATGCATCCTGATAGCCATATTTCCTTCACAGCTCAAACTGGGGACGGAAAGTTGAAAATGGATCACATGACGCAAATTTATGCCAGCGTTGGCTGGGCACTAAAAGGAAGATGCAAACTCACACGCATTTTTGGCAACCACTGTACTTTTCACTATCTACATAAGTACAAGGCAGCACATTACATACATACATAGATACATTACTCACAAGAATGGTATTGGCAAAAAGCTGGTTGTTGTTGTTCCTCTGGGCGTATGTACGTACATAGTGCCGCTTCAGCTGCACATGAATGAAAGCGCTTTGTGTGGGCACAATGAGAATAACAGAAGCGCACGGGACTGATGACAAACGGTTTCAGTGCGGTTCCGCTTTAAGTTGAGGAACCATGCCTGTACTCTGTACCAATTGTGGGTACCACCTGTGCAAAACAGCACCGATGGTTCCACGCTTGTTGCTGGCTCCTGTTACAATAATCATAAGGGCTTTGACATAACGGGATGGCACCTGTAGGTTCCGACACCGTCGGGTTATGGGTCCAATGTTTGGTAGCTTAAATAGAGCACGCTTGTATTAGAGTTGCACGCACCTCCCGGTGTTAAACTAAACTTGCAGTTGTGCCCTACACTTTGCCGCACGTGCACGTATGCTTTCCCACGGGGCTCAAAGCTCAGCGGTTTATGAGATGAGTTTTATTCTGCCTCTGTTGGCAACATGCATGACTGGTGTCATAACGTGTAAAGGTAGGCCGCTTGAAACGAAAAAGTCAAAATTTTGTTTGTGCCTTGTGGTTTTGGGGGTTATGCACATACCGGCATTAGATATTGGCATGATCCCGCCGATGATCTTTCAATGATTACAATCCATAAAATTGTACCTAAAACAAGGATTCCGCAGGCTACACATATTCTGCATACATTTGAGGTACTTGAATATCGCTCCAGATATGGTAGTATCGAAGTGAAAAGTCTGGTAACAGGGTTGGACAAAAAAATCTTTCTAAATATTAATTTCAATTTATTCAAGTTTTTTTGGGAGAAAAAAAGCTCTAAAACGTACAAAAATGGCCCTTTTAGGGGTGCCTTTTGTTATTTTTTCTCAAGGGTCGACAAATTTTCGTCACAAAATCACTTTTGTGGCATGTATTTGGTGCCGTAATGATACCTAATTCCTGGAAATTGCACGGGAATTCTCGCGCGCAAAATGGTCCATGGCGATAGCACATTTCCCGCGGGAATTTTTCGTCACGCCATACTCAGAAACATTTCCCGGGAAAACGGGGAGGGATTTTCCCTCAAATTTCCCTCCCTCCCGCAAAATTGCGCGGGAAAAAATTTCCCGCGTGAGCCCTACACCCGAGTCACAAAAGTGACTTGCCAACTAAAGTTGCATTTTTTCGAGTCTTTGCTCGTTTTCTAGGCAAATTTGGTCAAATTTCACCGAATCTAAGACTTCTTAAAAAACTTGTTCCTTAAAAAAAATTTCCAGCCCTGTCAGGTAAAGTACCACTGGCTACGTGTGCCACAGAAAGAGCCCCACCTGAAATGGAAAATATAACCATCTATTCGCTATGTATAATGTCTGGCCCGTTCTGAGCTCTGAAATGCTCCATATTGGACCATGAAAGAGATAAAAGTAGCAGTGGTCACATGCATGTGGTTAGGTTAGATTTGCAGTGCTGGTAACGGTGTGTGACTGCCTACCTTGCTTATTCGACCAGACATTTTGAGTGTGACTCACTTGTACTGTTGAAAAGTAATAAAGTAGCGTTGGTAAGCCGGCGATGCATAAACTCTATCGCAGTTTTTTTGTCTAGAACTCCAAGGGCTCTATTGAAGAAAAGTGCGAAAATCCTACTTTCCGCGAAGAATGATTTTCCCAAATAGGGCCCATGGGCTCTATTTGGAAAGTCCTCAAACTATCAATCAGTGACAAAGTTTTCAATCCAAGTTATTTTGCGTCAGGACGTTGCACACACGCATACAAAACGACCTTAAAACATAAGTATTATGAAGATGAAAAAAACCAATTTGTTCAGAAAACCAGTCATTTTAGGTGGAAATTAGGCACCGAAAGACAGAAATATAAGTCCCAAACGGAGCCCCATGGGGCTCTATTTGGAAAATCTACCGAACTGTGCCCCATGGGGCACTATTGTAGTTGTAGACCAAGAACTCCGGTATTTAAAAAAGTATATGTAGAGTTGCGACCCCTCGGGGTCCTAGTTGCAAGTTGGGACTGACGCCTAAGCTGTGGTTACCAAAACTTCAGCAATTTTTGAAAACTGTGGTTTGTCGTATCTTTTTGCGACTGGCCTTGTGGCTGGGAAGTCACTTGTTTTTGTTTGCGGGTTTTAGGGCCCTTGATTTTGCACGAGTAGCGTCAATCACACTACCACGCGTTTTGGTGGCACGATTTTGTTGCGTCCCACAAATTTCAAAGTCTCCGGGTGCTGAGACGAGCGTCAAGCTCTGCCTTCTCATCCTCAAATGAGCTCCCACAGCATTTGCTGCTCGGGGTTGGACTGCGTTTCGAGCCCTCGACTCGGACTTTCTTGTGCCCCCATTTTTGAAATTTACTTTACGGGACTGTAACAATTCAAGCACAATTAGCCCAAGTCCTTAAGACCCGCAGAAGAATAGCTCTGAAGCTAATGGGCCTTTTTATTGCAATCCTTAAAAACAAACAAAGGTATTTTGTTAAAAACAACAATAGCCGACTCCACTGTAAGGTCTTATCCTCAAACCTCAAGTCCAGTGGTGTCGTTGAGAAATCGAAATTTTCCCATACCCAGCCCAATTTTCGGGAAATTTCCCATACATACCCCCAAAAATCAAAAATTTCCCATACCAGGGGGGGTTTTCCAAAAACTCAAAAATTTCCCATACCCGAGGGTGGGGGTTTTGAAAAAAAATGACCCCAAAAATCTTCTAAAAGTGCCAAAATTGGTCTAAAAAGTGCTTAAAACAGAGTTTTCTTGCGGCAGCAAGCGATTTTTGACATTTTTGGACGAAAAATGGCCAATTTTGGTCCTTCTCGGGGTCAAAAAGTCATTTCTTAGGGGTGCTTGTTCCAAAAGTGAAAAATTTCCCATACCCCATACCCCCGGCCGATTTCCCATACCCCATACCAGGGGGGGTAACCCCCCAACCCCCCCCCCCAACGACACCACTGCTCAAGTCCCTAAGACCTAGCATAGAATAGAATAGGAGAATAGCTCTGAAGCAGCAGACCAGCAGTCGGGTCTTTTGGCTTTAGTTGGCCAAAATAATACAAGTCCTTATCAAAGAGAATAGTTGGACCCGAACCGTCCTTGCGGTCGCAGATCACAACACACGGTCAGGATTCGTGACTGGCAGTCGCTAATCGCCTACTTGAACCGGGCAACCGGATGTCGCATGTTCTCAGAATCCGGCCGTTCGCAATAAAATGTCACTGCATATAATCCGTGATCACAAAAACAAAGTTCAAACAAAATAAAACACGTTAAAATTGTCACAATTAATTTTTAAAATTTTGTTTTCAGGAACAAACGCGATCTTGTGCCGACTTACGCTCACCCTTTTGATCAGGCAACAGCAGAACATTTAGTAGGGAATCCAACCAGCTCAACTGCCAACACCCACGTGCAAAATGTTTCACAACGTGTGATTATTTCAGCGCACTTTTTCTTGTCACGTAGTCTGCTGTGTTTGGTAGCATTTGCCTGATCAAAAGGACGAGCGTTATTCGTCACAAGCTCGCGTTTGTTTCTGAAAGCAATTTTTCAAACATTAATTCTGACAGTTGTACCGTGTTTTATTTCGTTTGGTCGACGTTTTTGTGATGTTGAACTCATATCGTCAAATTTCAGAGTAAAAAGCAAGCATGAGATATCCGGTTTGCCGCTTTAATTAAGCAAAATGGGGTTCGAAGCAAAAAAGATTTGGCCAGATGGCTTAATTATAGAGCTTACTCGACCTCCTTCTTTACACTTGGTGTGTCGAGTAAAACCAGCCAGTTTGATCACAGATTAGTGGAAGCGTAACTTCCCACCAATCTGTCCGTCCCGATCGGCTTGCATTGGCCCTGTCTGTTGAGTCGATTTCGCCTTCGTTAGTCACGACGACAATTAGTTTTTATTTTTATGGCTTCCGTTGTTTTGTCGAATTAATTCGGGTTTACTGGCCCGGATGGTCGGCACTTCTTCGGGTGTTCGGCAACTGGGGCCTTCTACCTCGATGCCGGTTCTTCGCAATTTAAACAAACTGACTAATTGCACAACGAAAACAAAAAAACAAAAAGCTTGATAGTGTCCGGCGGGATCCTTTTGGCCTCGGTTCGAAGACCAAAAAATGGAGTAAAACAATTCAACCTGGAAGTGGGACCTCCAACTGCAGAGTTGCGACCCCGGGGTCCTGCTTTACTGTATGTTGGCCTACGGAGAGTCGACGTTCGATAGTCAGCCGACAGTAGGCTGGTCGGAAGTCGCCACGGTCGCTGGTGCCGAAAACCGAAGCGCCTCAGAATCGGGGGATGGGGTACACGGGTGAAATCTCCCAATTTGGAGTTTTTCTATAATTGAAAGTTTTCGGGTAGGAGACAGTGCGTTGCAAGGACGTTGAGGGTGGAGTGTCATCTTTATCGGATGACTCCGACGAAATGGATGGTTCAGTGATTTCCGGAGGTGCCGGAATTTTGGCCACTATCTGCTTCGCATCCTCAATCGCAGCTTCCAATTTTTGTTTCCGATTTTTGCACGCTATTTACAAGCACTTGTGTGCTTGGCACAGGCACTATCCAGCTTTTTACCAACTTGAATTGCAAGTTGGGGCTGACGCCTAAGCTGGTGTTCTCAACGCTTCCGCGCTTTTCGAAAACTGCGGTTTGTCGCCCCTTGATTTTGTTTGCGGAGTGTCAATCACACTACCACGTGTTTTGGTGGCACGATGTTTTCAAAGTCTCCGGATGTGTAGACGAACGACTCGTCAAACTCTGCCTGCCCATTCTCAAATGAGCTACTTGGCACCTAGGGCTTGGACTGCGTTTCGAGCTCTCGACTCGGACTTTCTTGCTCCCCTATTTTTGACATTTACTTTACGGGACTGCAGCAGATCAAGCACAATTAGCTCAAGTCCTTATGACCAATCCTTAAAAAACAAAGGTATTTTGAAAAATAGCCGACTGAACTGCAAGGTCTGTTCCCCAAGTCCCTAAGACATTTGCCTCCTTAAAAACCCAAGAGCAGACCTTATTGCTGGGTTGTAACATCACTGCGTGCAAACTTATAAGCAGAGTTTTCGTCACATCTGTGTGCATGGTTAGGGCAGAGCCACTACAAGCAGTGCACATAGTAAACTAACAATGTAGTGAGTTCAGTAATGTTATTAACAATGATTTAAAAAGAGGTAGGTTACCGTAGACGCAGGAGCGAGCGCGGAAATTCAAATGGAGCTATACCCGACTTCCCGCGTACGCCTGAACTGTGCGTTGCTGAGCTGCTAACTAGTTAACGTTGACAGAAACAGAGAACGGTAATGCAAATAATACTGTACATTGTGTTACGATGTGTCTTAGGCGCATATCGGAAATCTTGGCAGACATTTCTCAAGAGAGACACTATGTCAGTCATGTGCCAAAATTTTCAAACGTGGGTTCTAAGTGCTGCACCATGTTCAAAAGCGTAGTTCATTCAAACGACTTAAACGCATCGGTGGTGGTCATACCACTGGGTGACCCAACCAGCTATACATGGATCTCGGCCGTGGTTTACATATACTGTACATGGATATGCATTTTGCATGCTACTGACAGCTGCTAGACGATGTAGTTTTTTGGCTTGTGTTCATACGGTCAACGCACACCGTCAAGGTAGATCGTCGACGCAGTCGGGCCGGTTGTCAGCTCTGATCGTCAGAGCATATCCAGAATGTTTAGAGGCCACATATCTTGCCTATGGGTCATGTGTATATACTCTGACAATTCTTTTGGGAGAAACTTTTCAAACGCGTTGCCTGATCCGCAAAGCGCATGATGCGTGCACTGGCTATAGCGGTCACGTGACTTCCGTAGCCAGTGCACGCATAATGCGCTTTACGGATCAAGCAACGCGGTTGAAAAGTTTCTCCCAAAAGAATTGCCAGAGTATATGTACACAAATTTCATGGCGCACATTTTTAAAGGCTGCTTTGGTCTGTAATGTCGCGTCTATTGATACAGTCGTCAACTCTAGCAGCCCTGAATGAGCACGAGAAATTATGCATGGGAGTTGAAGAGTTGACGATCTGAATTGAAAGCTGTAATATCGTCGGGTATCAAAACGCACACAACCCGCACGTACATAACTAATACATACATACATATACATAGTAGCACTCGCGTTCTGGGCTGCGTTGATGACCAGCGTTGACCATTTGTGCTGACGATCAAACAATTAGCCAGGTTTCGTGTTACAACTTTGTTTTCTGATGTGTTTTCGCTAATAAGTTGCGCAGCTTTGAAAAAGATCAGTGCCTAATTAGCCAGTGAACGAATGCGTGCACAAAGATAAACAAAGATAAAACTAGATCGCCAAAACTTTCGAATGTAATACAATGAGTGTCTCAGTTACATTACAAACACTGTCGATTTCTTCACAAAAGAGTGCTCGTCATCCTGTGCTTCTGAAGTTGTAGTTGGGTTTCCGTACTTCGGCTCAAAGTCTTAAAGTACCGTGAAGCGCCTCTGGGGCTTATGCAGATTGTACCCACTAGCCACTCTATAGATACCAAACCCCAGATACTTATGGGTTGGTTCTAGAAGCTGAGTGCAAACTCGAATATATGTACATGTAAATCCAACAAAAAGAAGCTAACTTCCACTCTGTCACTGTAATGCATGAATACGAAACACGATAGGGCTCCATTTCTCGTCGGGAGGCAAAACGTCTTTCATTTTCTAAGCGCCATTTTCCTTTTGTGGTCGTATTGCTTGGGTCTTCCGAACTGCGTGCGAGTCTCATGTTCGTGATATGCTATCGTTCCCAGCAGGTTTTTCTGTCTTCTCACGCCAAGTCATAACTGTGTGGTGGTGATGCAGTGTTGAGAACTGTGTTTTTAATCGATTGCTTCTCTCGCTCGCTTAGAAGGGCAAAAAACTTTGCTTGGAATGACATCACCATACGTTCTGATGAGGCCGCTCATTCCCTCATTCCATTTACAGTATGTTATTACGGAGTTTGCATGAAAAGTGAATCGCGGGCATGATATACCTTACTGAAGCTGTGAAAAGAACAAAGAAACGCGCAACCGGTTATCGGCATGGTGGTTCGAACAGGCACATGATGTGAAATCGAATAATAGCAGAAAACGGCGAATTTTCACAAACCCATAAAAACATATCGCATTCTATTTCACTGATCTGATCTCCAATCACTCGACTCGATCACAAACCGTAATGATACGGCCGATCACGGCGATCATCAGACTTGAGCACACGTCGGCAGTGCATGTACGGGAAGCGAACGCCATTTGCGAGGTACACGCCAACCAGTAGGATGCAGCACCACATGGTAACCAGAATAGACACAAACGCCAGTTTGTAGGTGGTCTCGTCACAGTATTGGTCACCGGATCCAGTGGAATAGTTTGGATAAGATGCGCCGTAGACCCAAACTGCACCTGAAAACACATGGTTCGTTTTTACAAAGGGTAGAGTAGGAGACTCAAGTTGTTCAGATTCTTGCCGCATGTCAGCCAGATAGCGACCAGTCCAAGCAGTATCCAATCGCTGACTTTTGCCGCTTGGTCAGACTTGGCGAGATCATCTTCGTCCAACAGGTAGTGCTGAAATCAGACTTGTATTCGTTCCTGATTTGAGATTTCCTGAGATGTATGTACCTATGCCACATATAATTAAGATGACCAACCCGTTTCACAAAGTTGGCGGCCAAAGTGTAGCCGCAGAGGAATGTGAATCGAATGCATGTGATCACGCCAAAGACAAGCAGCCAAATCGGGATCCAGGCCTGTCGCGGACACTTGTGTACGTTCATCAAGCCAACGATCAACGATGCAGTTGCTATCACAGCCAGACACAACTCGATTCCAAGGCAGAGTAACAGCCAAACGGAGCACTTTTTCCTTGAAATTTTCTGTTTTAAAAGTCGTCGATTCAAGAGAGAAGCAGAACCTGGAAATTAACTAACGGCATAATCTAGTCGGATTTGATAATCTCGAGTACAAAATTTTTTAGTTTCACATGTTCAGTAAAAATGTACAGATTTGACGTTTTAGTCGTCTATCGATTATGCGTCCAACCTTTTTGATATGCTGTTAACATGTGCTAGAGCTAGATGTACATACTTATACATACCATGTTGCTGCGCACGGCTTAGCTTGGACAAAAGCGACTGTCTCGTTTATGTTGCCACGGCTTAATCACCTTGTCTGGTCATTGGTCAATAAAAAGTGTGCAATTTCATCAGGCAATCGAATCGAAATGCATAAGTTGCTAAGCTGAAAATTGATTTTTCTTGAATTGATGTTTTTGCAACGTATTTAGTTTGCCTCAGTAAATGTTGGTGTGTCCAGGGTTGGGCAAAAAAACGTTTTTTTTTCAAAAAATCGTTTTTTTAAAAACGTTTTTTTAAAAAAACGTTTTTTTAAACGCCCAGATGACCAAAATATGCCCCCAAAAAATTGGAAAACGCTCATGTTGGGAAGAAAACGTGGTTAAATGAAGTAATTCTACATATGTGTTCTGAGGCAAAATAAACGGGTTTCAACCCTTTTCTAGCGAGTTGTTAAGATCCCATATCAGACCCGCATCAGGGGACCAACTTTGGCCGGGGTCATCACTGAAAGTCAAACTCCGTATATCGACGTATCTCGACAAAGTAAAAATTGGTCGAAAATTTGTTTGAAAAAAATGGGACAAAAAATTGATTTTCCTTGATAATCAGGGTACTTTCCCTGAAAAATCAGGGAAAATCAAGGAAATTCAGGGTTTAAACAAAAACAAAAAACGACCCAGGCGTTTTTTTAAAAAAACGTCGTTTTTTTTAAGAAAAAACGCCGTCGTTTTTTTGCCCAACTCTGGGTGTGTCTTGCTGAAAAATGTATGGTACATTTAGCCGGTTACCACCACTTGTGGTTTACTTTTTGCGTTGCCTGGGTGCACCACCGACCCGCACATGGTTTGCTGGATGTCAGCAAAAACATTTTGACATTGAGTTCTGCGTTGGTTCACGCGAACTCGATTTGAACTCGAATACCGGGGAATATTTCAGGATGTGTTGAAGGTATTACACAAATAAACCGGCGAATTACGTATACATAGAACAAAACCACTGTGCCCAGAAAAATTTAAAAGTGCGCTTTTTGGACATGCTTGATAGTGGATGCTTCACCATCACCAAGTTATTCGCATGCAGCTTAGAGGTCTTAACTATGCTTCCATCGTGTTCGCAGCGAAAGCCAGAGAAGAA
>JASAMV010001264.1:0-13387 GCA_030248065.1 Rhynchonema sp. JSB1_4
TTCAATTCGTAAAACAATGAATATCAACAGAGCTGTCTTTGAAAAGGGGATTCAATCGCGAAAAGTGCAATACCCGATGCCTTGGAAAACATGCCTATGCCCGATACCTTCTGGTCCCTACTGCTAATTTGGACAGTTGTTTTGGTTTAGCTTATCTGGCAACCTTTATGCTTGTTGCAATTCATGGAAACGGACAAAACTCACTGCTGTTACATTATTACAACTTCTTTCAGGTGACCGGCGGTCACGACAAACTAGTCCACGTTTGGGATCTGCGTACGTGCTCTTCTGTCAAAACTTTCACCGGCCACAAGGGACCAATTACGGTACGTTGAAATGAGATTGTTTTCCCAGCTTGAAGGATTTTATACTCGTTGTTCAGATGGGGGTATAAAGCTTCCATTCCATAAAACTGTGGTACTTACAACAGTAGTAGAGGCACGGTAATTGTAAAGTTATTAAAAATAGAGGCAATCTGTACAAAGAGCTTCGCCAGTACATGCAGTGAAATAATTGTTGGTTTAACCAGCAAACACTGGACAACATCGCACATTACATGCTGCCCTCTTTATGGTGACACGATCGGGAACCGATCACTATAGTATATTCACTGTACAGAGTGACAAAAAAAGGTCAAAGGGCGGATTGGAAACCAAACTGTCCGTCACTCACCACACAATAGGTTTCCATGTAAAGAGACCCATCATAAAAAAGGTGGACTGTAGCGTGTATATGGTCAGAAATCTAAATATGAATGTGTTTGACATTGAAGTAGCATTGGGTACACTTTCAGTTCAAGCAGAACCACCGAGAAATTAATTTGAATTTTGGGACCTTTAATGATGAGACTAAAATTGAAACACTTGGCTGAGAGTTCAGAGCATCGGTTCGCCTGTGCATCACGCGTATTATAACTTGCATAATAGTCTCAGGCGTGCCCACACTCGTAAGAAGATCACGTTTCCACAAAGAAAATCATTTTGTTAGAAATCACACTGAGAACGTGTGGGAAAAACTACACAAAATCCAAACACACAATATGCGTACGCATTAGGACAATCAACTGTTGCCCTTACAACAGCAGCAACATATGCGACGCAGTTTCTCGGCTGTGGTGGATTTGCCAAAGTAGAGTTTGGCCTGACTCAGTCTGGTTGCGGGCGTCAGCCAAGGGGGTAGCTCCTCTTCTGCATTGTCGATGTAGGGCATGTCCTTTTGAGATCGAACGAAGTTCGGACTGGAGAGTTTGTCGAGTGACGGTTTGTGCTTGGGCGGGCTGTCGCTGCCCTCGGCACCCTGGTTGTTATTGTTGTTATTGGACGGCATTAATTGATTGATCGGATAGACTGATTTGTTCAGATTTTGCTTGTTGTTTCGTTGATTTTCGAGTTGGCTCACTGATGTTGGCTTCCGATTGTGTGTTCGGAATGAAGACGTCGGTGGTAAAGCGCCTTGTAGTTGCAACACTTCACAAATAGTAAAACCTAAAATGAAGGTAACCGAAACCATCGATTTTATCAGAATACTGCTGATTCATGGCCTGGATGAATGTATAATGCATTCACTCGTGCGCAGCAGGTATAAAACTTGTGATATGGGAGATGCATACGCTCCAATTATTAAGCTTATATTAACAACAACATTGGTGACTCACAAGAATTGAAGATGAGCTTAGATATAAGCATCTGGTTCTGAGCGTACTAACAATATGTCTGAGTCTCGGTGAAAGTTTACTGATACCACATCTAAATGCATGCAAAGATAACTGACTGAGGTGTGATGACGTCAATTCAAGCTCAAATTAGCACTGCAAAAAGAGGAGTAATAATAACAGGTTTCCATATGAGACCAAATGAAGGAGTCGCCTTACTTCGGTGTTACGTGACAACGAATTAATTGTGGCAACCTGGTCGCTAATGGATGATAGATACATTGTTATCGAAATGTTTCATTGTCACTGTCACCATGAAACAATAATCGCCAGCGAGAGCAAATTTCTTGACGCAACGCAACACAACCCGAACGCAGACAAAGACTTTGTTTTTTTGTTTTGGAAGCCATTGTGCTTTGATGACAAGACATTGAATGCGTGCCAGCTAGCCGCATGACACTGTCCTGTGTTAAGTCAAGACGAACTTTTGAAATGAATGACTCTGTGCCTGCACAGGCCACAGTGGAACAACAAGGACCGTGACCGAGTTCGTCATAACCTGTTGGTTGTGAGCGACACATCGCTATGACAACACCTGTGTGCTTGTCTGACTGGGGTTTCGGGTGCTCGCAGCACGCGACGCCCCGGGCCAATCAACCAGCCAGCCAGCAGTCGGCACGGCAAATTATTTACGACACGATAACTACATACGTACGACTAGCTGACGAGGCTCTGGCTGACTCAACCAGAACACTGATCGTTCAGTCACAAACCAGAACTCGGCTAATACTACACATGCGGGGCTTTGGGAGACGCACCAAAATGTCAGGTGTGTATGCATGGTGAGTAACGCTGCTCACATCTTAATCTTTGTTCAGCGGTGCTTTACTGAGCACCTGACCGTTCAAAATTAAACGAAGGGTTTGCTGTGCCCACGGCTTGTGGCTTTACTGTACTTTGTGAGAAGCCTGTTATAGTTCTACCTGTGCTGTGTAATAAAGGTTCACGTGATGAAACCATGGGGAAGACCGGGCACTGCCAGGTACACTATCGGGACATGCGTGGCCGCCTGATGTTATTCGCCGTTAGACGACAAGTTCATTAGGCAGTCGAATGTGTACTTATCTATGTGCCCTTGGTATGACCACAAAGTCAGGAAATGAAATACATAGCTCTTTCGTAGTGTGGCATGGATTACGGGCCCCTGTGGCTAATTACATCAACTGAAGCACGCACATGCTACCAAGTGTACCTTCGGTTGGGAGACTACGCATAGGTAGGTACCGTATCTGCCGTGCGCATTTATTCCCACCAGAGGATTAGACAAAGTAAAATATTGTACTTTACGTCACCTTTCATCCACAATCTGGAAACCGTTATCTGTTCGGGGGTAATGAGTGCAAGCCCCCTGATCTGGCACTTGCACACTCAAGCAAGACCAATACATGTGCGCGAGCTTTTCTTAGTATGGCGTTTAAAATGCCAATGACTTCGTGATAACGCTTTGACCAGAGGCCAAGCCGATGTGGAACAATAGATACCTACGCCCAGCCCACCTGGCTGATTGTGTATGCACACATGCCATAGGTAATCGGCAACAGAATTATAAACGCTTTTTCACCGTGTTCGGAACGGTAACTGTATACATACAGTATAGATGCTGTGTATAACCGCGCATATTGCGAGCCAGCTGCCTGGCTGTTGCGGGTGTGAGAATAAAAACCGCCTTGCACCACACGAAAAGCAATAATACGCAATATGCAAACTGCGGCCATGATAGCAGGCTGACGAGCTGGTAGGTATGGGGGCAAGGTATGCAGCTGTGCATAACGCGACCAAGCGACCACCATGGGAAAACGTTTATTTGCGGTGGACAGCGCTGCGCTGCTGTCATGCAACGAACATGCTCTCCGGGAAGAGTCTGTAAAATAATTTTACCGAGGGTGTCGGTAAAAAGTGAAAACGCTGACTATCTGTAATTTTTACAGATTATATGTAAAAATTACAGACACTTTGTAAACGTTACAAACTGTTTGTAAAAATGGGTGAAAGCGCGGGAATCAAAAATGTTTCATATGAAAATATTCCTTGCTTATTGATAACGTTGTGTTGTCACTTATCCCTGCTTTGTTTTAACAAGCTGTGCGTCTTTATTCAGCAGCTGCTAAAAATGTGATCTGTTATCATTCCGATGCGCAATGTTTGTCAAATTTCGCAAGATTCGTTGCGTCAGGTCCACAAATTGACACAAGATCAGTATGGGAACTCGAACAAAACTATATGGCAGGTAAATTTATGGAACAGGAACTGGACTTTGATCTTCGTGCGGTGTGCGGATTTTGAAACCTTTTTTGCGTTGATTTCCGTGTGATTAATTTGCCCAAAAATCCACCCAAGCTCCGCCAACCCTGAAAAATAAGGCCTAAGCCTACGCCTGTGCTCAAGCATAGGACCGTGTTTAGGCACAGAAAAGTGGGCGAATTTTGGGTGGATTTTTGGGCAATGAAATAAACTTCTTCATTTCAACAAAATTATATTCACTACTATTACTATCGTTTGAGAATGCTCGTAAGTCTCAATATTACAGGACCGGACTAATCAATTCGATTGAAACTCAACTCGGTTCGTTTCGCCGCCAACAGGATCGGCTGGTCAGAAAGACTGACGCCCATCATCACGTCGGTGTCAATAATCCAAACCGTCTAACACTAAACGCAACTGATGACCGCAATTTATTGAAGGCGAGATCTACTCCAAAATGAACTCGTACCTCACTATTATAGCTCGCCTCCAATAGTGGTTTAGACTCGGCTTACGAGGCTTACTTTACCTACCCATGTCTAGTTCCAAGCCTAAACCACCACTATTGGAACGCGCATTAATTGTGTAGCCATTTCAACAGTTATATACTTGTCTTTTAATACCGCAAAAAGTTCTACATATGTATTAAATGGTACTTTTTAGTTCTCATTTAGATTGTTCTCAACCATTTGCGTGTCTTGGTGGATATTTACAGTATGTACTTATGTATCCTGTCATTTTACACAATCAACAAGTGATATTAGCACACTGTTGCAGTGGAAATAAAATCACCGAGAAAGTCTGTAAAGTCCCACGTTTACCAACTGTCTGTAAATTTACCAACATTCTGTAAAACGGCTGCTGCTATGCAACACACGTAATATTTTACAGACAGTCTGTAAATTTTACCGACAGTTTATGTGCTCAAAATTTTAACGAGAATCTGTAAAATTTTTACCGAATTCGGTAAAATTCGGCCAAAATTTCCCGGAGAGTGACAGACTGGTGTTTTCCTATTTTTGGATGGCTGACTTTTGGAACATCGTTCGCGGCTGCGGTTGTGCTGTGATCTTTTCCGACAAATTGTCCAGGACAAGTTATAAAATGCCACCAAGCGCAGCCTGGCGCCCTTGGAAATCATGCAACCGCAAAGTCGTCCGTTCGTAAGTGTGTACATCACAGACGAAGGATCTGAATAATAAGCAGACATAAACAGCTCTCTTGTGTCTGTAGCTACCACCCACCAGGCTTGCGTTCAGGTGCTCAGTGGCTTGCCAGTTGCTGCAGAGCTGAATTAAAAATGCAGTAAGTTTATCCAGCTGTGTGGGTGCGGGGCGTAAACGACCCGGCAACTGCCGTGCGTGTGCATATGATCAGTCATAAGCACATATAAGCCCCAGTTTTGCTCCTGGTGGACTTGACTGTTTTGTTGCATTCGAAAAAGATGAACAACTTGCGGTGACCGCGGAACGCGCAAGCAGTTTCCTCATGGCCACCAAGCAAGTATTCATAAGGGATAAGAAATAGGCAGTGGAGCGGCGGTAATCATGCTCGTTCATGCTCGCGGCCGGCGCACACGCATGCACGTATATGGGTTAAACTGCCTGATGTCACATCATCGTGCGGCTCTGGTGCAGCGCTGAAACGGCGTCGCACCAAAAAACCACCGCACTCGCAAACAGACAGCAAATTTTTCAAAACAACTCGATTCCCGGCCCGGTTGAAGGATATAATCCGCAACTTAGTCGAATGAGCCAGCCAGAGCGACAAACAGTTGTTATGCGTATATACAGACTCCTATTGGGTAACAGCGGGCCAGCGAAAAGACTTCCTTTGTGTACTTTCGACTTGACGCGCCCGCTATGTGCAGGCGATGAGTAAATGGCAGAAAAAGTAGCTGGCCGAAATAAGTAAAAAAGAACAACTGCGCCCTGTGCCAAGAATCTCTTACGAAAGAGATTTGTTGTGCTTTTGGCCAACAACCGTGGTTACAGTTGTGGCTAGCGGAGCACGTCAGTTGATTTGTGCCCGTCCTTCCCATGACGAGCCCAACAACCAGACACCAATTGTGTACATCTGGTTTCTGGATCAACTAGCCAATCACTGAACCGTGGCGCAACAGTAAACTAAATGTAAAAGCACTTGAAACGTGTGAAGTGTCGAACAGGCACTTTCGCATCGCATCGAGAGCTCTACGGTGTTGCAGTTGCATCTAATGCATACATCGACATAGCCATTTGCTGGCGATGCTTGTTTGCATACACAATACAAGTCGGCTTTGTGAGCTGTTTGCTTACGTAATAGGACACCCAGTCGAAGTAAAAGTGTCCTCTGACGCGGCAGCATCACCTGGCTTGACAATAGTTGATCCCAAAGTCACACAACATCAACAGTGATGGACGTATGAGTAGATGAACTATGACAGCCGGAAGATAATGTGCATTTTAGTAAAAAAAAGGTAGAGCTGAAACAGTGTATGACTAAGGAAGACCGAGAGATGTTTGTGCGCAAAAAACTTCCTCCAACTCATACATAAATGAGCCCCATGGGTGGGCTCCGTAAGCGCAGTCGCGATGTGAGAATCGCTTTATCGCGGCGGGCTCTCAAGGGGATTGGATATTTGTTGCCATGTAATGCTCGATTATGGTTATTTTTGGCGAGATAATGAAATATCCATCAACAGCTGGCCGTTCGCTTCGGCTGTTACCAGTTATTTTGTTCGGCTGGTTTTTGGGAAATGAGAAATATAACCTAATCAGACCGAATTGCCTTACCGAGAGGTATAGGACTGAGGAACACGCATGTCTCGGTCGTTTTGAATTACATTCTATAATGTAGTCAACTCGAACCGTTACACTGTGCTGTTAACATATCGGTTCAAAAACATGTATAAGTGGTCATAAATCCACGTAGAAATTGCCAAAACAGTTGTAAAGTGCATAGTTTTGGGGAGCGGGAGTGGAATGAGGTACAACATGTTTATAACAAGTTGCAGTGTCCGCCACACATGTATGTATGTGGCTGTAGATGCACCTTCATAGCCGCAACTGCTGCGTTACACAGAAACACAATACACCACATTTCGATTGGAATATGGGTGGTGGAGTAAAACGTATGTACACGGGTTACACGAAAATTGAGTTCGGCTCTGTGTAACACGTGAAGTACCTCGCAGTTTTGGTTGGGCTGCAGCAAGCGAAAATGTGCGGGTTGTTTGGGTACGCAATAAAAATGTCAACTGCAACACACGACCGGCACCTGATTGACTTGAAGGGTATGGTTGATACGCTATGACGTAATGAAAACGTTAAACATTTATGAGCGAGTCGCGCAGGCCATTGTAACCATCCAGTAGTGATTGTAATTTTATAAAACAACAAACTGAGCAAATTGGATATGACCCAGCGCTGAATCGAAATTGCTAAGTCATCGAAACGTGGCCGTGTGCGCTGATTTGGGTAATGACTAATGACTGGTGATTTTTCGTCACGCAACAATGTTCGTCTGGCTGTCTAGCGTTGTCTGACGTGTAGTAAAGAAGTGCAATCAAGTTGCAGCCGCAAATTTCACATCTTGACAAGTCTTCTGGTTAAATTAAAGGTTACCGAAACAAATGAGTTTAGAACGCACGCTCTGAGAGTGGCTAAAGAGGGCACGCGTGTAATGTGGCGTGGTTAATGCGCTCGCATCCCGCAATGATAAGTGGATTACACGCTGTGTGCTGCTGAGGTAATGAGCACTCTTGAATTCACGATCTGCATGTTAGGATAACAACATTGCGAGACAACCTAGGTATGTATTTTCTCATAAAATTAAGACGCGCAAGGTCGCCCACAAAACCTAAACCGAAGCGAACTTGTATAAATAAACAACGTTCATTGTACATGCAGCAGCGCAATGTTCATAAAAGTGCGATTATGCGCATTATGTGCATTGAGAAACGATGTGGCATAAAAACTCTATGGGCCCAACCCAACCGCATGCACACGGTACCACCGAATCATAATAATAAATATTATTTTTGTTCCTTTGACGCCGACACACTCTATTATGCAGTCAAGTCACACACAGCCAAAAATGCAAATGCGCGAAACTCGCTGTAAATAAGGCACATTTTTTGTGAAAATGGCACAAGAAAACAACCCGTCATCAGCAAGAGTGCCGAGTGCTAAATGAACTAAGTTTGTGTCGCTGACTCGCTCGACATGAATCGGGATGAAAACGCAGTATTCGCTCTTTTTATTGTGATTTGATTTTCTTCGGTTTGACCGTGGTGACAGTGGCTTTCGAATGCCTTTGTTGTTGCGTCGGAAAACGACTACCCGCCCAGTGTGACTGCCAAAAAAATCACAGAAACTTTACCGCTCGTCTATTCATGTGGGAATTACTGCTTTGCGTTGATAAAGTAAGCGTGATGAATAGAGAGCGAAATCGGCAAAAATTGTAGGCGCTCACATAATTCTGAATCGGCTTTCAGTTAAAGCTGCGCAATGATAAACGTAGTAGCAAACAAACGAAGCAGTGGTTACACGACGTACACCACAATCGCCGGTGTGGTCCATTGCCGATGTTATCTAAAACTTGCCGAAATCAAATACCAAACATTTTTCAGGGCTTGGCTTTCCGACGCGGTCATCAACAATTGTTTTCGGGTTCGGCAGATAAAACGGTGAAAGCGTGGGATCTACAGCAAATGGGTTATGTGGATACCATGTGAGTTTGGTGGGTGGTTGTCTGGTGATACGAAAGCTAAAGTACAATTTACGCTTTGTTATCGTCAGGCTATGTGGTTGACTTTCACTTGACATTGGCATCAAAAGGGTTTTGCGTTTGTATAATATCAGACACCACAGTGAATCACCAGCCATGTACTGTGCCGTGCACTGGCGGTTTCGACCTGAAAACCCAACACATCCAGTGCAGTGGCGCGTCAATATAAGCACAGTTCGATATAGGAACAATTTCGTTATAGGAACATAAGTAGTTGGTCGGGTCCCGAATTTTCCAAGCAGTTAAGCGGCTCGTTATAATCTCGTTGTCACTATCACCAAGCTTTCACAGGTCCCAAAGTGCCGATAAGTACTGACTCGTTATACGAACAAATTCGTTACAATAGCATTGTGCGAAGGGTCCCGTTGATGTTCTTATAAAGAGTCGATACTGTAAGTAGGACAAGACCACGCTGGTCGATATCAAACTTGGTGATCGGATCGACTAATGGTTTTGTCGTCAAATCATCTTGTCAAAGAGAGTCGTCGAACACATGAGCCCCAAATGAGCGCGAAAACTAATACACATGTGTTCGACGACTTTATTTGGCGAGATGATTTGACCACATTACTATAAGCCGTCGGATCGGATCCGACTAGCTAGTCACATTGATGTGATGTGACCAGGGAAACCGATCTGACTCTATCATCAAATTCGACATCTACGACACACAGGTTCGGTCACACCGATGCAGTGTCATGCGTGAATGCGTTGTCGCGTGAACGCAGTGTTTCGTGCGGAGGGAGGGATCGATCAATACGAGTCTGGAAAGTGGCTGATGAATCACAACTCGTGTTCAATGTGCCAAAGTTGGTGTTCGGTTTCTTGGTTCTTTTATAAGGATCGCTTGAAAAGCATTTGTTGTTGTTACACCTTGGTGCATACACGTTGTTGTGATTATACCTTGTGTCTTTTCAGTCACTGTGACTCAGTCGATTGCCTCGCAATGGTCAACGAAGATCATTTCGTATCTGGCTCACAAGATGGGTTCGTTACTAACTTCGTCTTTTTTGTTTGTGGTCTTTTTGTCGTCATCGAGTTATTATATCCAAACCAACAAGTTATTATTTTCATCGAGCTTATTATATCTCGTTGGAAAAACATTTCTGGTCCAGTAATTGCCCAGCCAGCTGCATTGTCTTGTTTTCATCACCACAACGTGATCCACGTGTCTGATCTGAGTTTACTCACCATTTCAGTAGCCTGTGTGTGTGGTCGACTTTCAAGAAACGACCGGTGCTTGTGAAACGTAACGCACATGATTCAACCACCGGTAGTGCCCCATGGATAACGAGCATGGCATGCAGACCGTATACGGACATGGTGGTCACAGGTGTGTTCTTTCTCTTCCAATTCATCTCGGAAGTGAAAGTTATAGAAAAATTAGAATTTTCCAGGAGCAAGCGACGGTTTGGTCAGATTATGGCATGTGGCCAAAGATTATCGGACGTTTGACGCCGTTGTCAAAATACCGGCGGTTAGTGATCAAGAAAGAGCTGTTTTTTCGTGATTGGCTGGCTAATGAAACATCAGCTGATTGCATCGAATGCGCATCTTCTGCAATTACCTAATGATTACAATTTACTATGTTCCTCTATCCTCTTAGCCCGGTTTCGTCAACTCGCTATCCATTAGCGCCAATGGTGAACTACTCGTGTGTGCATTAGGCAGAGAACACAGACTGGGCAGATGGTGGAAAATGGATGGGGCTCGGGATGACGTTATGGTCGTGCCCTTGAGATATGACGTTGATAAATGCTCCTAGGGTTGATTGTGTGCCGTTGATTGACGCTATGTTATCGTGCTATAAATGCAGAGTCGGTATTAGGGTGCAGCTTGTTATTGTTATGTTTCGTTGTTGTTATTCGGCGTGCTTTTCGATTGTAAAAAAATATAAAAACGAAGTCGAATTAAGTATGTTTGAAAATCAGTTTTATGTTTGAACTTTGGGCGTTTGGGATAATAGTCGAAAATACATAGACACCATCACCAACTCCAGTGTCTGATCATCACAATGCTTTGTCAGAACGTTAGAAATCTGGAGAAATTACAAAATCATCATTTTCGTCTGAAATATTACACGATAATCATCGTTTATTGATCATTTGGTTCATTCACCACGTATTCTCCATGTTTCTTTCGGTAATCGTAAATGAAGTAGCCAGCGACCACAATCCCAATCGCAATCAACAGCACAATAAGAATGATGGCCACAATTACACCGGTTGATAGGCCACTGGCTGGAATGAGTGCTTCACCACATTTTTTCGCTGGCCGTGAGCAAAGTCAATTAGTTCGAGCAGCCACCATCTGCATGTAGAGTGAATAAAAACCTCGGTTCTACCACCACCAACTAGGAATGAGGTTTTTTGGCAGCATCACGGCTGAGACCAAGTCGTTGTCGACTTCGATCTTCACTCCCTGCTGCTCTTCCCATTTGCCGGTCGATTTTGCGTAGATGAAGATTTTGTCGTTCGTCTGTTTTGCGCTCGTGCTGCCGCCCACGACCAGAAGCCTGTTACCGTCCATGGCAAACATGTGATGATAGGCCAGTGCGATGGGCAAGGGTGGGAACGGGGTGCTCGTCGCTGCTATGCGTTCACAATCTGCCGTGTTCGTTGCCAAATCGGCGCTGATCGCCCCGCCGCACACCTGAGTGAATAACATTATTGAACGAATATCATTTTATGGAATTTCCAGTGCACCCTGTTCGCCTTTATGTATGTGAGAACGCAATCGCATATGGTGTGGAAGACCTGTGATCGCCAGTCAACATCGAATCGTGTCTAATAAGGAGAACCAAAGTGAGAAGTTCTGCAACCCAAGTTCACATCAGAACCACATTGTCCGTGCTTGACGTTCGAACCACAATAGAATCCGAATCGATTACTCGATGTGCAGAGTTATCATAGTGTCAAAGCTACCTACAAGTCGAACATTGATACACATTTTGTCCGTCAAACTTACGATCAATGCATCATCGAAAAATGTTGCTGCGTGCTGCACGCGGGCTTGTTTCAGACTCGTTTTATTTTCCCATTTGTTTTTCACACTGTAGGCGATATGATGCGTGTCAGGCTGTTCATTCGAGCCTTTTTTGCCTTTGAACCCGCCGATCAGATGAAGCTGTTCAATAGGGCAAGGTTTGAAGCCCATATTTTCAAAAAGTCAACATTCTACTGTTCAATAGGGCAAGGTTTGAAGCCCATATTTTCAAAAAGTCAACATTCTATCTTGACGGTTTTCATCTGTCCCGATCGACCGGGTCATCGTGCCACGAAAAACGCGCCAATAATCAACTTTGAGCCCAACCAATCTGGGCATATTTTTAAAGCTCACTTGGTGATCGCGCGACACAGCTGTTGGAAAACCGCGATGTAGTTTATGGTCCGGATCATATTCCCATTCGGCATCGTTTTTGTTGACTTTCAGAAATTCACATTGAACGTCAGCATCGCGTGTGCCGCACGCAAACAGCAGCTTGTCGCCGGGCAGGTAGCCGACACCAGCTGCAACACTTGGCTTGGCTTCGTCAATGCTGTCAATGCAATTGATGGGCGTATGCCAACTTCTACTTCAATCGCTCCAACTTTTCTTGTAAGCGCAGCAGCATATGCCCATTGTTGTCAACTCATCGAATCTCACGTGTCGGTTGGCTAACGGAACGCAGTCGTCAACTCAAATGGTCAACTCTCGTCGCCAAGGCAAGCATAGCCCCCCAATGAGCGCAAGAAATTATACGACGGTCTGACACTACTATTCCATGAGCCGTCTGTCGTCGCGCTATTCTACCCATGAAATAATAACCAGCAGAGCATACGTCTGTAATAAGCAAGCACAACACCATCCCACTCAAACAAAAACAATACAAACACAAAAGCACACTATCAATATGATCCAGACACCCCCGCCCTCGCCACCACCCGTATTGCATGGCAGACACCCAGCACGTAAAAACAAAAGCGCGGGCCCCGCATCGCACAAAAACATTCACCCGTCGTCGTAAGCTGACCAACTGACAAAAAAGGTGTTCAGAGATTCTCTTGAAATGCGCACAGCCAACCTCCGTCCCGTCGGATCTGCAGCTGGGGCAGCCGGTTCCATTCAGTGTCAAGGGCACTGCATTCCTCCGCATATCTGAAGCTCACATCGGGCACTGAAAAAAGCACACGTGTCTTTTGGGCCGATTGTTTTGTCGTCAACGCAAAATCGTCAACGTTTGGTCTTCAGCACAAACCGACCAAAGCTATGCCCGAAACGAGTGCGAGGGGTTTCAAAAAGGCGCTTGACATTCGGCTGCGTTGACTACATTAATATAAGCCTCAATTTGAATAAAATTCCTTAATGTGCAAGTGCGAACCTGTCAAACGGCCTGCCAGTGCATAGATTCGATTGTCGCCTGTCGCTAGTTCGGGTTGATCGGGATATTTCGGTGGCTGAATGCCGGTCTCTTTCGTCACGGTCACTTGATCATCGTAAAAATCGACACGTTGCATTTTGGGTTCGGATCTTTGAATGAGTAGGATTGACTGAGCTGAAATGCAAAAAAATGGTCAAAAAATCTAATCGTATTTTTTCATAACTCGCCGCCGTAACCTGACGTATGCATCATTGAGATGAGCAGCACACAAAAAGAGAGTAAATCGGCGAAAGGGAGAAACGTCG
>JASAMV010001265.1:0-14976 GCA_030248065.1 Rhynchonema sp. JSB1_4
TTTGAAACAAACACATTATGTAGGTGATTATACCAAATCTTGTTTTTATTTCGAGCCGCCGTCGATCAAACGCGCCTCTTTACAGTACGGCCGCCTTCAGGTTCCAGATTTTCCAGACCCAGCGTTCCCACTAAGTGTCTTAAAAGAGTACGTTGCTTCGTCTGAATTTGTTTCTAATTCATTGAAATCGCCATTTTCCTATTTGGACTACGATGCGTTTTTTGTACAACAGTTATTATTTGTGTTTTAATTTGAGTGAATTGGCACTGAGCAATAATTACACAATTAGCCAGTTAGCCACTGGCGATCAGTTGCACTTGCAGTTTCAAATAGAGCTGCTTCCAAATGAAAATTACACCTGCTTATTATTTGTCATTTCACAGTCGCAAATTAAGTTTTTAAAAGAACGTGTGTTCCAATCCCCTTTTCCTTGAATGTTCCGTAAAGTTTGATTTGGCTTGCTGTTTCTCTCCCATATCGATTCAAAAACCAAAGATATCTGCAAAATAAATGTGAATAAAATTTCTCTTATTATGTGGTAAAATCAATAAAATAGGCACTCTTACAATTGAATTTCGTAATCTGCCAGGTTTTCGGTGGCGTTGAAAAGAAAGTTCAGTGGTTTATCAATGTTTGTCAGTATGTACAAGATAAAACATCCGCATAAGCTAAAGCTGCTTGTTTGGACTGGCCTGTCTAGCTGCTTGACTCTCGTGAACCCATGTCGGTATAGCATTCTTTGAACGTCACGTGAAGGTCGCTCGCAAAGCGAATTTATATAGAACGTTTCTTTTTCTTCAATAACAAGGGCTGTGTAGTGGTATACAGCGCCTTTTTGTTCAACTAATAGAAAAATTCCTGTTTGAAATATCTTGGAGCCGTCAAACTTTAACAAAAATCCTCGATACCGTAATATAAACTCTCCACACGTTATAGAATCAAGCGTCGCCAACTCCATGATTGAACTACTTAAATTTGTTCTCCTGGTTGTTATCGCGTCTGCTCGGTGCCGTGAGTCTTACTACACGACTGTCGCGTACATTCGGACGTGTTGGTCTGTGGACTGGACTTGCATTCATTTCCCGACAAATCATCATACAAACCGAACAACAGCATCAAAACAATTGATTTCAGTCATAATTGCAACATTTCCAATCGTGTGACGTGGGTCGAACAAATTCTGCTTGAAAAATGTCCGTGCTTCAAACAAAACATAGCGCATATCTAACTGCACGGCCGTGAACTGTGTGGTTGGTTTATTTGTATCAGGACGTTATAGCATTTACAAGCAAGACTTTTATCCCACAAATGCCACTCGCAGTTCAATCAGAACTGATTACGTTACACTTTTAGCCCTAGGAAGCGCAAAAAAAATGATTTAATATAATATATGTTTCAACGAGACTATTAACACGCATTACTTACTAAAAGGATGGTGAAACAACAATGCAAAGTAAGATCGCCCCCTAGAGCTGCTCTAACATCGTGATTGAGATATAACAGCATGATAAGATCTCCATTGTAGCCTATTTGCTCAATGCTACTATGTGAAGAGTAAACAATCATTTTCAGCAGCCCCACCAGCAAGGTCGTCATCGTGGCGCATACCTACCGTAATCGGTATTGTGCTGGTCTCTGCTGCATTGCTTGCTGACGGTGTTGCCGCGCTTGCGTACAGGCATATGAAGAAACGCACAATGTACGAAAGCATAGAAATGATCATGAGATGAACAATCTATTGTGAAAAGACATCTTCAGAGTAAATACGTATCTCTGACTGAACTGGAAAGGGTGCGCGTTGAGCCAATATAGCGAATAATAGTCCTGCTCTCAACGCCATTCGATCCACAAATTTCACACAGTGAAAGTATTTGCTCAAAGCTTCATTCACTCTATGTTTTGCGTGCACCGACCGTATGGTCTGCCCATCTTTCATTTCAATTGTAAACTGACATAAAACCAAAACCATACATATACTTATTCCTTGAGTTCTTCGTCAAATATTTCATGATGTTCATGATATCCTGCGAATCTATACCTAGCACTGTGTGTTCAGCCACTGTCATGCGCATGTACTGTAACTGTGGTGCGTTAGCTATATTGCTTGCTAGCTCAATCAAAAACGCCATTACCGTGTTCTACATTCAGGTTCTTTAGATGAATAAGGACAGATTCTAGAGCGGGCCAGTTTTCTGTGCAAACTTGCATAAAATGCAAAACATCTGGATTCGACTCAGGCACGGAAATGCAAACTTCCTTAATCGATCGCATGCCGGCTGATATCATTCTCTCAACCTGTTTCAACTCAAATACATGACAAGAGAACGTTTTCAAATACGCAAAAGACGAATGCTGCATGACGTCATCTGATAATGCACCAACAGTCCCACGTGCATGTAACTGCTGATTTTCGGCGCAAATTCAGTGAGATTAGACCACGGTAGTCCTTCTGCCACAATATTCAGCTTTGCATCTGTGCTGAGTAGGAATTTGAGCTTCTTTTCTGATGTTTGTTGTCCGTTTCCTTGCGTTTGAATTTGAATTTCCGTTATTTTTTTGAATTTGTGAGCTTGAATCATCACGATGTCCAGAATAATCGTGTCATCTCGGTCGTTGTGCAGTTCAACACGATCGAATTGAATTTTGCTGACATTGTGCATCAAATCGATGTACTTTTGAAGCATCGCAGGCACATTTCACTCGACTGCCCGCGTGATTGGTCGATTGCTTGCGCCCTAAATTGTTCTTGTTTTTAGAGTCAGGCAATCAAGGAAGGAGGTCAGTGTCACCGTTTCGGTTTTGAACATGAAGCATTTTCAAAACTCCCCCCAGCCAGTCACACAGCGTCGCAGAGAGGGGGTCTGAGACGGCCAAGTGGTGGCTCCAAAGAGCCACCAACGTGAAGCGACATTTGGTTGCGGTTCAGTTCAGTTCCGCTTTTGACAATGACCAGAGAAAATGGGGGGGGATATTTTTAAAATGGTTAACGCAGGCGGGCGACCAATTGCAAATGGTTGACGAAAATCATCGCACAGAAATAGCTCGCGCATGAACGAAATGCCCCGGAATCAGCCAATTTAAAACGAAAAAAACGATCAAAATGGCCAAAATGGTTAAAAACATGACCATTTTCGTCATTAAAAAGCCCATATTTCCAGCCAGTTTGACAGTATAGTCATCAGAAATGTGCTAAATCGCAGCTTGGTTGCCAAAAAATCTGTCTTTCGAGCCATAACGACAGAAAAACCAGCAGAAAAATTACCAACGGGACGTTCCGACGATAAGGCAGCAGAGATTTGGATCGAGCCGGGCCGGAGATTTCGATGTCTGGGCCGGGCCCGAATTGCTCAAATATCAAGCCAAACCCACTTTAAAGACCAAAATTCTCCAAAAATTTGCGCTTCGCGCAGAGCCCATTTTTGACGAATCATCTCGGTTCGGCCCACAGAAACCGAATCACAAAAACACAAACATGTGGCTCGCACAAAAAAATTTTGGACCGCTTTTGCTTTTGACTACTTTTCTTTTGAAGTCGGGTCGGGCGGACCTCAGACTCGGGCCGGAATTTTGGAATTCAAATTGGGCCGGGCCGAGGTTACCAGGCCCGATCCTGATATCTGAAAGGCAGTCGTGACCTCTTGACCTAATACGTGTTTGAATTTTCGTGTGAATGAACAACACTGCTTGTTTGAAAAATATGTGCAGTATTCAGACAAAGTAATTGAATGAACGCACCTGATTCACGCCGGCCCCGCCACGCATAAAGGAAGAAGAAAGCCATCGAGAAGAAATTGAAAAGAACTCGAAGGAAGAAGTAAATCATCACAAAGTTAGTGTCAAACAAAACCCGGTCTGACAATTGCAATGTTTTGCATTTGTGCCAAGATTTCTGCAAAGTTTACAAAACTTACGTGTTCATTGTCAGGTCCTGTCCGCCCCGCCGCACGAAGGAAGAAGAAAATCATCGAGAAGAATTTGATAATGTGGAGGAAAGAAGAAGCAAATCATCATCATTAAAGTGAGTGTCAAACAAAAACCGGTTTGGCAATTGAAACGTTTGGGAGTTGTGCTGAATCCTGCAACGTTTGCAGAACTTACGTGTTTATTTCCAGGTCCTGTCTGTCCCGCAAAGGAAGAAGCAAATCATCGAGAAGAAATTAAAAAAGAAGACAAGAGAAGAAGAAAATCATCGTAAAGTGAGTCCCAAGCAAAAGCTGAACCCCAATTAGATTGTTAGGCGTTTAAGCATATTCTGTTTGTTATTGTAAAAGTATAATTTTTGACATGCTTATGCGTCATTGACATTGTTATAATATTGAGGTATTATGCAATTGTGAGATACTGAATTATTATAATTGTCACATTGCATGATGCTGTCATAATTAAAAAATAAAAAAAAATGTTCAACGTCATAACAGATGAGCACTGGCATGCGTAAGGGAGTGTTGGTTGTAACACCGGTGGCACCGTTGCGAGACAACACCTGCACACCAACACCACCGTCACGCATACGCAGCTATGACTACCGTCTAGCAGAGTGCACTGTTTGCCACAAAAGTAAGAAGCATTGGTGTTATACATACATACATAGCTGATCAAATAAGTATCTCATGTCAAAAAACTAAAACAACACAACATTCGCAAAAAGGAGCAATCTGAAACGCCACCAGAGCAGTGATACGACATGTGGCAAATCGTTGAATCGTGAAACAAATGCGGCGGAGCGGATACCAAGGTTATCAGAAGAATATTATCATGCCACTGTGCTTTACTGTGAGTATTACGTACCTTGGTATCCGTTCCAGCGCTCGTCGCACGTTGGTGCAGCTGCATACACAAGTCGAAGAACAGCAGAAGAAAGTTAAGCGCGCACCACAAATGCCCAAGCCGTGCGGGTTGTGCTCAGACCGGAATAAGCGGAGACATCAGGCTGGCTTGCGACGTGACGCGGCAGCTCGGGCCACTAGTGCACGTGAGCACGTGAACCAACTATTGATTTACACGGCCTTTGGCTCCATGACCGTGGCCGAACTGCAGCGTGCACTCAATAACGTCACGAGGCGTCGAATGGCCAAAGCACTGGCGGCCATGTTGACGAAAGCCAAAAAGGCGCTAATCAAGAAACAGATCCAAAAGAACAGCAGAGAGAACCTTGTCCGTTGTGCGAAGCTGAAGTTTGGGTTGCGAAGTCAGTTCAGCTCGCGCCAATACACAAGAGTCGTCACGCAAACGGGACGTGGCTGCATTCCTGGTCTGGGGCCGAACCTATTGTCGGATTCACAGGTTTGGCATTTGAGGCTGTGATCGTTGTTCCACGATGTTAAATATCACATGCAGTGCGTTAGGCACCGCATGCCTCATATACCACAACATGGATACATATACATCCATACTTGATGTTACTGACGATGACCTGATGCACCACCCGTCTGTGACCCAACATAACCTGTACACAACTTTCATTCAGCTGGGCATTGAGCTCAAACAAGCTGTGAACGTCGAGTCGGTGCCGCTGGACCCCATCAATCCCAGCGTCGGCAGTCACAGGGTGCTTGCATCGGCCGTTAAGGAGCTCGCCACCACCGTGCTGTTGCTACAAAAGAAGAATGCGATTAATACCAAGTATCTGCTGCAGCCAGTGAATGGTACAGTGCAGGTTGGGAGTGGTACCGAGCTTGAAACATCATTGGTCAACGGTGAACATTAATGGTTTTAACAACAATGGCGTTCTACTCAGATGTCGTTTTGTGTTGGCGGAGACGGCGCGCCGTTTAGTTCGACAGCCGGACGTGAGGGCATGGTGCTGTGGAGCATCAGCAGTCTGGATGTTGAGTATCCGGTCGCGTCACCTGCGCTCACGCCGCTGATCATGTGCGCACAGACATCAGAGTCGTCTAAACTGAACCTGAACTAAACCCAATTATTGCAAGAACAATGCAGCGCCATTGATGGATCCACCGTCGACTTACAGATAGAGGTTTGATTGACAAAAGCTACATTATGCGAACCAGCTGTGGAAAAGCATGCGTGTGCGAGTGTGTGAAACATAAATGCCATACCTGCAGACCGGCGACATCCGAACGGTTGTGTTGCACGTGAAACATCAAGTGGGCGACCAGGCGAGGATCAACAAGGTCGGGGGCGAAACAACGAACTCGGCAACGTACAATTCAACGTACGCCGTTGTCACAAAGGACACGTTCCGGATAAATGGGGCGATAGGGGATCCGGACACAGACAAGGAATTCGCGGACATGACTGGATTGCCTGTTGTGTTCCGCGAGTGGTCGCTCGAAAAAAGAATCGAAGATGGCAAAAAGGTGCGCAGTATTATAAATTACCATTAAAGTACCAAGTAGTACTTGGCAAAGTACTACTACTAGACAGTCACCCACATGGATACGTAAAGTAAAACTACGCCAACACGAGCCCGATTTCGGAGCTAGCAAAATGGTGAAACATTCATGACGTGGCTGCTGATTTGGGAAACGTTACAGGTTGTGGCATACAACATGGAGCATGATGATTTCTCTTTCTTTACGTTTTGCAAGTTCACCACCTCCGAAATCGGGCTCGTGTTGGCGTAGTTTGCCTATACCAACAGTAACCTACTGCTGCAGTAACCCGCACTTGTACCAACCAACCAACCCACAACCCAACACACAATCACCGACATACGTACCTACCGAGTCTTCTCTTCCAACTGTACATACTGGGTGATGTTTCACACAGGTGAAACAATCGGTCGACGACCCAAATGCGAAACCAATCAATCCTGCCGAAATCGGTAGTCGACAAGTCATGTCACCACCAATCATGCTGATCGCAATTGTGGACCCGCTCCACGTTCTCATCAATAGTTGGACGGCTTGGCTTGACGCGCTGATCAATGAATTTGTGGCGGTCGCCGGGCGGGCTGGTTTTGAAGGTTTGCTGCAGTAATTGAACCTACGCACTTTTAAAATTGTTGTGCAATTTCGAGAAAGAGCATCACGCCTGACATTGTTGTTGCAGCGGTCAACAACAAATGTTTCGGCGATTTGCCGCCTATCCATCCAATCACCATCTTCTACCGAAGTTTGCACGAAATCCAAATGGGTCGTGCAGCCCGACACGTGAAGAAGAATTGGGACATGAAGAAAAAGGAGGAGACGCTGCGATTGATTGGCCAGGAAACACGGTGCGATTTTAAGCATTGGACGACCAAACAAGACTAATGATTTGACGGATAAATTCGATGAACTATACCTAACAATCACACTATTCAGCATCCTATGTCGTCGGTTCAGCCAGTTGATTCAACGACTGGTCGAATGGCTGGCGACGACATTGGCCACAAAGGTTTCGAAGGCGGTGTTGGCCAAAGTGGTGTTCCGTTGTGCCATATTCCACCACTGGGCGTTGTTGCTGCGTCACATTTCGTGTTTATCATGCATGCCGACGATAAATGCGGATCAATTGGCAAACATGATTGTGACCAGCACCGCCCTGGCCAACATGCGGCTGAGCCTGATGAAGGCGGTGCCCGAAAACTGGCTGTTTCGGCAGTCGGATTTTACCTTGTGCCGCGTTGTGCCGCGTCATGCCTACCTCTTGTTCACCAAATACGACGGCGCCGGCCTTGGGCGCTTCAACATGCAAGGTTGGATCCACCACACTAAACTACTGCCTAGTCACCTATTACTACAATGACCAACTAAACTACTGCATAGTCACCTATTACGACAATGACCTACTAAACCACTACCTACTCACCTACAATGTATGACTACAATGACCTACTGCTACGGTAACCCACACTGGTACCAACCAACCACCACTAGACAGTCACTCACGATGCCTACCCACAACTACAACTAACCTGAATGGTCACAGTAACGCCAAGACCAAATTAAGCATTGATGTCGCAGGGCGCGAAGCATTGAATTGCACGGCCAAGCAGCAATTGAAGAAGACCAAAGCGCAAAACAAATGGGCGCCTCTCCTGTTGTACAGTGCCATCAACACGGACTTTCTGACCAGACAGAAAGGATTCAGGTGACAAGTGAACTCAATTTCCAATGCAGAGAAAACATTTCTATGTTTCAAGACCACTTATTGAATAGCATTCCTCAGGTTCTCGGCCAGAGACGCACGACCGGGTTTGAAGACGTCCTACGTGCCCAACGAAACTACAATCGACATGGCCACCAACATCAAATGTGAACACGATGGATGCGCTCTGTGTGCTGATCAAAGCAAAACGGAGCTCATCTGGTCCCTATGCAAGACCAGTCCCGTTGATGTGGACTGCGCGTTGAAGAGAAAACTGCAGAAGTACATGCAGGTGTAAGGCTGACCGACTGCGACTGATACCATTCACACTGATACAAACTTATGCTACAATTTGTCTAGTCTGTTCTAGCTGTGCTCGAATAAATTTATGAGTTTTAGCGGGGGTACTAGTGTAGGACACCCTACGTGTGGGGCACAAACCCAAACCAACCAATGGACGAGCTGAACGTGCAGCACTGTTCTGGTAATCGACCTCCAGCCACAGGAAAGCAGCACTGGACAGCAAAACAAAACACATCTTTGATAATAGCTGCTGTGCCATGCATACTCACTTGACTGGTGCCAAGGACCAGCACAAGTAGTAGTATATTAGGAACATCAAACGAGGCAGCCGACAATTTGAATAAACTAATTTTTTAAATGCCACGCCAGCCGACACAACAGCAAGCCCGACACTCTGAATACGACGGGCTACCCGACAATTTGAATAAACCACTAACCATTATTTCAGGCCACCAGCCGACACAACAACAAGCCCGACAATTTGAATTTGACGGACTACCCGACAATTTGAATAGAAAAATCGAAGTGACAACCTGATGTGGTCTAAAGTGCAAAAATTTATTGACATCTTGATCACTGAGCCATGTGTTGAATAGAAAAGCGACGCACGCCTTAAAGTGTGAAAATTTATTGATATTATGATCCATGTGTGAGTAAAAATATCGACAAGCCAAGTCAAGCCCGGCATTATGAATACGTAAACATGACGAACTAACGACAATTTGAACACAAAGACAAACTGTCAGATTAAAGTGCGAAAGTTTATTAACATCAGTGGTCCAATTCCTGAAGCGTATGAATATAAAATAAAAAACACATTAGCTGATACTTTGAATGCGTGCAACAGACAATTTGAATAGCAGGGAACTGGCGTTGTAAAGTGTGCAATACAGTCGTAACTGGACATATGTATACAGAAAACAAATGTATAACAAATACTTGCAGCCTCCAAACCGTCAATGACAAAGGTGCGAAATTATTATCTGAACAATCAGGATGAGAATCAGCACAATAACAGGGGCAAGTATGTATGTATGAAAGACAATAATATGTGACACTGAATGTGACATTGTCCAACTATAGATAAAGTCCTCACCGCAGAGTCAAGCCCGACACTTTGAATAGACCAACCGACATTTTAAAATAGAAAAGTGTGATCTGAATAAATAGGACAAGTGCTTACAAACATAAATGTGCATGACACTGTATGTGACGTGATCCAATAATGAATAAACGATAACAGTCGACCATACCAAGTCAAGCCCGACACTTTGAATACTTCCAAACATGATAGAAAAACCGACAATTTGAATAGAAAACTGTAGCCTGGATTTCAAACTACCGGTGCAAAAAGTAAGAGATTACGATCTGATTCACCATGACAAAAACATGGGCCTTTTTCGGACTGAGGTCGCCGAAAAACGCGCAACCAACACCACTTATCTCCTAATCCCCCAAATCGGCGTACTGCGTCTGCAAGTAGTTACGCAACCGCGTCATCTCAGTCAAAATGCGCTCGACATTGTTGATGCTGAACAACAGGACTCCACGAGCCAACACCACCCGGTCCCGACACTCCTCCAACGACTGTTGTGCAGTGAAACCCGGGAATAAAGGGACGGTGTAAGTCTTTAATAGGTGACACATGACCATTACGCCAAAAAACCCAAGTTGGGGGGGTCAAGTACATGAAAATTAACCAAGAGTGTACTAGCCAGATACTGACCTGTGCCACAATGTTGTTCATTTTGTTCAACATTTCAGCCACGTCATCTCTGTCCATCAGACCTGTCCCGGGAACAGCGTGGTTCGGGGTCGACACACGATGCACCTGATCGACAGCTGTAATAATAAACAAAATGCGTTGAGATAATGCCATCGGAATCCAATTCAATGTACGATGTAAATTGCACTAACATGGTTCTTTAGTGGCCACCTTCTTGATCACCGGACCCAGTGGTTTTAGACGAATGGGACTGCGCGAAGCTGACGGCGAGCCGACGACATAATAGGATCTGGATGTTTGAAACACAAAATGGCATATGAACAGGTGTGGCACATTTACACCGACGATGACCTGGTACACCCGCCCAACAATGAAAACTGGGGTCAAACGTTGGAGGCAAACGTTGAACGAGAGAGAGAGAGATGACGTGCCAACGGTCTCGATCCCTGAAACATAAATGACATAAGAATTGGGTGGAGCATTCACACTGGCCTGATGCGAGCATCTCAAACACACTGTACAAGGTATATCCATGCATAACATGGACGCGCACAACAATGCGTGAAAATTTTTCCATGAGATGATGCTAGCAATGAGGATATTTTATGCGAAACATAATACAAGAGAAAATAAATAAGTGGTAGCACGATGTGGAGTATAAAAGTGTACATCGTAAATAAGCCACACATTACTGAATTTTTTTTAAAAAACTCATATTAAGTTAGTCAACACACACACACAGAGGATGGAACTAAGATGAATAAAAATGACATAATAAACGATGAAGGTACTTCAAATTAGCAACAAACTTGAAAATACATAATAATTCAATCCTACTACAAAACAACCGTCGATAAAAGTGCAGAGCAATGTTAAAAAGTTTGTTTGTACGGAATACAAAAAGACAGAAAACACTGAATAAAGATGCAAGTATAGGCAAACTACGCCAACACGAGCCCGATTTCGGAGGTGGTGAACTTGCAAAACGCAAAGAAAGAGAAAATCATCATGCTCCATGTTGTATTCCACAACGTGTAACGTTTCCCAAATCAGCAGCCACGTCAGAATGTTTCACTATTCTGCCAGCTGCGAAATCGGGCTCGTGTTGGCGTAGTTTGCCTATATGTACTGTTCGAGCCTATATTCAACCATATATGGGTCTTTGCTTAGGCACACACTCTCGCTCTGACCTTGTCTCAAGCTCCCAGAACTGCTGTAAATCCCATGACAATATGAAAAATCATCGACGACGTGCCACAACACTCTGAACATATGTACGTACATACATGAGAAGGATAAAAGTGTCAGTGTACCACTAAATAAATGAAGCCTGATAACACAGCACAAATATAGTAATGCGATTCTCACACGCGAAATATTAATGCAATCTGAACTTATTTCTCGGCAGGGCCACCATGGCTGTCGTTGGTCTGCGACAAATCCAGGTTGGCAATCCTGAGAAAATGATACTGTACTCTCACATAATCAGACAACTGAAGTATAGCAACATTTTGAAACTCTTTGGTTGGGTTGGGTACAAACATGCAATGAGACAGTAAGCTACTAAGGAGAGAACCCCGAACTTACATAGATCGAACATCTGCCGCGGTCACCACGCGAATACAACCGTCCAAATCGTCAGCCTCGTTCAACTCCAACCTGGTAAAGGAATCGTCAAGGAGTAAGAAAAGGACTAGATGAATAAAAACACGTAAATAAATGTACAAACTTACAAGAGACCGTCCAAGAAAGTACCGACTGCAGACTTGTCATCATCACACATAGCGTCCTGACGATGCAAAGGTGGTCGACACACGACTGCTTCCTGCGAGCCCACCACTTCAAATGTAAGCGGAGCTCCCTCACTGAAAATCGAATTGAGTTAAAAAGCTCAATGAATAAAATTTGCGTAAACACGAACAGCGACACTTCTGGCACTACATTTTAGGTCATGAAAATCGGCCTCTGATCTCTCACTTAGCCCACGAGAAACACACCTATCATCCATCATCGAATTGCCATCATTATCGACTGATATCGGTCTGCAAAATTTTAAAGGTCTGCGCTGGTCAAACAAGCTAAACATAAACAGGAGAACACACTCATCATCAGCCGTCGACCCATCTTCATCAAAATCAGTCGCGCACTTGACCGTGTCGGTATCAGTGCTATATTTAGACGGGTATCAATAAAGAAAAACCGTAAGAAAAACGTGAAATACATACTCATCACCGCCAGACATGCATGCAGCACAACCGAGTCCACGGCACATACAAACGTCCCATCCCATCACCAGCGGTTCGCTGACATCATCGTCATCTGAGACTTCATCGTCCACCACGCAACCGTCCAGACCGTCTGCGCGGCTGAAGTTGGTGAAAATCTTTAATTTTCTAAATTCAAATCGATTGAAACGGGAAATGTACGCCTACATTAATCGCACGTAGCGTTGAACATTGCCACGATGTGTTTCGTCGCAGAAAGCCACACACGCATCATACCTGAGGAGCCCTGACCTTTAAGGCTGGCATTATGATGAAACATCACCCAAATAGGGTGTTGAGACAAAATCTGCAACGTCAACAAAAAGTCACGAAAAATAACCACCAACGTGATATTAAGTCTGCAGGCTTCCTTCATCGTGACAGAAATCGCCTTTAACCCAGGCCCAAGTGCCGTATGTATCTTCTCACAAAACAACTGCAGGAGACCTGCCTCATCATACAACCGATGCAGTCTACCAGCTGCATCCCACACCTCGGACGAACCCATGTTCCACATTTCAAGCCATTTGTTTTCGCGAGAATCAAACGAAATACCAAAGTAGCACTGAAATGGTGATATGGTCACGAAAAACAATACCTAATTAAAATCCGACTCAAGTGGTACACACTTTTCCCTTATTCGCATTCACAACAGTCCACAGGTCCATATTCCCGGCACAACCTTCAGTCCACGTTGAGTGATTGCACGCTTTATAAAATAAGGGGTATGTAAGATAACGCTTAGCCTCAAACAATGTTATCTTGCAAATTAGAACACCCAACAAAAAAGTCCTCTGGGGGGTTTGAAAAAGCAGCTGTCATAAACCTCTTGTTCTCTTATTCACCAGGATCACGGCAGAGAGCTCGCCACTGATAAGCACAGAATTGGTAGAATGGCCGGCACCAGAGCTCACTCATTCTCGTATCGAAGCGTTCAGGTGCAAAGTACTGGTGTTCATCATAGCCCGCTAGGGCGATTCGACGATACTGTCCGCCCAACAGTCTAACAACCGCGGAACCGCTGAACAGGACAGCCTGAAATTGACATATGAACTGGTTCCAAGGAAGAAAATGCCTGGCCGAAACGAAGGTGGAAAAAGTAAACACAGGTACCGTCAAGATTGAGACAGATGTTTGAGGTCCATAATGAGTTGAAATGCAGTTTTTCAGCAATTCAACATCGAAATAAGACCAAGTAATTGTGCCCAACAACGTGGTCAGTCGAACAACTCCGAGACAGCCACCCTTGTCTAGATGGTATAAGAACGAACAGAGAACGCGCATGTCAAGGAGACTGAACCAGCGCAACGCGAATAACCAATCAATAAGTGATTGGTCTGCCGGTGTCTTCTTGTAAGACATCTGTAAGGTGTGTTAAATACATAGTCAAGCTAAAAGTCTCGAGAAAACACCATAGCACACCTGGATATCGGACACACCCGAACTATCGGCAAAGTTATTTGTTAAATACACACACACTAAAAAACTCAAGCCGCACCAACAAAATGCGACAACTTACGGTGTAGTTGTAGTCACTGTTGATTATTGGTCGTAATCGAATCGGAAAGCTGGAATCTGAATGCGTCAAGGACTTGAGCGGCTTGTCAAGCTAAGGAGCAACAATCTAGATTTCACGAAAATAACTTGCTAAAATGAGAGATGGAAACAAGGGCTAGGCAGTTGGGCATACACAAAGCAAACGGCTGATCACTTAGTAAAAATGGAAAACATGGAAACTTGGTTAGGTCAAATGGGCCTCTAACTTAGTATATGTAAATGAAGAAAAGTCAAAGCAGCACGACCTCGGACTGAACATTGATAGGCCAACGTTGTTCAAATAAAATAATAGGCGACCAGAGTGGGTGACCCACAAATGAGCATTGTGGACTGCTGAACACTAAATTATTCCCAAAAATCCTGCTATTCACCACATGATTTATGTTCAATTATCTCCCACCATGACCTGGTGAGAACTATTTAGTTGACCCAAAAGTTGAACAGCAAAACCATTAAACTGAGTTATATACTACCTAAATGATTGAGAGTCTGACACAAGCCGGACAGCTGACTGGGTGCTTCCTATTTGGTTGCTATATTTAAATGAAGAAAGGAGAAAAGTATATGTAAATGAATATTGATAGGCCAATTGAACATTGTTCATTTAAATAATAGGCGACAAACTGGGTGACCCAAATTTGAGCATTATGGACTGCAAAGGCGATGAAGACTAAATTATTACCAAAATCCTTGATTTGACCACATGATTAAACTTCAGCTGTAGCTCGACATGACCAGGTCGGAACCATTTAGGTGACCCAAAAAGCTGAACAGCAAAATGACGAAAACTATTAAACTCAGTTATACACCACATAATCATTCTTCAATTGACAACATGATCGAGAGCCTGACACAAGCCGGACAGCTGATCAATTGGATATCACACATAGTGTGTGATCCAAAGCAGATGCACTGCAAGTTGAAAAATAGAAAAGTACCATTAGTAAACACAACGGCAGACAGGTGCGTCATAGGGTGACCCAAATACTGCGGAAATCGCCACACCAATTGGGATGAGCTGCAATAAAGGTCAGCACCACGTGATACAGCAAATTAAAAATGACCAGTGACACGCCAAATATGTAATTGAGC
>JASAMV010001266.1:0-10191 GCA_030248065.1 Rhynchonema sp. JSB1_4
GAGACACAGTATGCATATACTTACATGGTACATTGATGTCATACCCCATCGGGTCGGTCATATACGACTGATTCAGCGACCCGACAAGCATTTCTGCAGTTTATGTTCTCAATTCTATATGGTTTATGATCGAATCTTGCTTATTCGACCACAAACTGTTGTGTCTGATACCACAGAGCAGCAATCATAGGTCCATAACAAGCACAGAGTGTTGGATCGCATCGAAATGACGTAAACACCCTTCATAAGTGATGCAAACCAAGTCACAAAAGTGACTTGTCATTTAAAGTTGCATTTTTTCGCGATTTTGCGCGTTTTTTAGGCAAATTTGTGAAAATTTCCCCGAACCTGAGACTTTTTTTAAAAAAAATTTTTTTTTTAAAAAAACTTGTTTAAAAAAAATTTTTTTTTCCAACCCTGCGCTCAGTCACTCGTAACCACTGCGCTATTTGTGATTCTCACAAAAAATTTTGAGCTGAAAATAATCCAGCAGATAGAGCACCCACGTTGCTGCGGGTCTGAAACATTTTCATTCTTCTGACCGCATTCTTTGTGTGCGATCGCGCAACGCAACGTATAGTAACTTTCCCGTCACTTTCCCGATTCACGATTCAGGAAAAAAATTTGACCAATTCTCATAAAGTCATTGTGCGACCAACACCATATGGAAAGACAAACGAACCTGAAAGAACGTGTCGGGCATCCAAATCTCCTGTCGTTTCCCGCTCACCGTCTGCGGTAGGACAACGAACTTGGGCATCTCCATGTCGGGCGGCATGCCCCAGTTTTGGCGCACGTCCGGATCTCCGAACGCCAAGCGACCGTCGCGCCACTGCTCGCGAAACGTGATCTGCGCGCTGTATTCCTGAATTCGGACGCGGACAGAGATTTTGCGGACGGTGTTGTTCATTTTTGTCGAGAATGAACTATAAAATGAAACGAAAGAGAAAGTGATCGCCCATATTTCCAACCATGTTGAAATCGTCGATTTTGCTGATGGTGCGAATCAGGATGTTGACCGTCACCACCACTGGACCGTTCATGCCTAAAAGCAGAGCAACGGGGGGGGGGGGTAAATAACGGGTTCGTCGTGCTGGGTGACCGATGGACATGATAACACGCACCGCGGCGAAACGTCAAACTGTCTTTTGCCACCCAGCTCAATGGGTCACCAAGTATGTATATGTACCTTACGTGCCTCCCGAAGCATTTTTTTGAAAAATTTCAGCATAACAACTGAAAGTCGTATTCCGTTCGACTAGCGTGCGTCAGAATATGATTCAGTTCATATTCGCCGTCGTGCGTGACACATTGTTGCGTTATTGCATGTCCAGAGTAAGCACCAATAAAAATCCTAATCGCTGTGTACACATACCTGGTATGGACATGTTTTGCCCCTTCGGTCGCACCCTCGAGTCATATCCATTCAACAACTGTTCGAGTATGTCCGTGTCCATCGCCACCCGCGCCCACGGAGTGGGCATCCAAATGTAGAATATCAATGCCGCAATACTGCAATAAGGAGATTGGATTTTATTATTTTGCTGAGATAAATTGATATACTGATATGCCTACAGTGCGGTATAGTCCAACCACGAACTCATGAGACGACTTTTTTTGAAATTGGCTTGTGTGGATCCAACAATGTTCCGGTTCCACGTATTTCGGAAATGAAAGAAAGAGAAACGCACGAATTTTTTAAAAACACGCTCTCCACTCGGTGCGTAAATTCCCTTTTGACTCCCAAAACATTTGTGTGCTGAACAACGCTGCTGTTCGCGTAAGCACGCAACAAATTGAGGTCAGCCAGCTGGAACTTGTCATCATCTCCCTCAGCCAATCTCTTTCTTTTGTTTGCGAAAACACGTGTATCTGGAGCATTTTTGAATGCGGCCAAGCAAGCTTTAAAAAAAGTCGTCTCATGAGCTGGTGGCTGGACTATACATCAGTAACGCTCTAAATAGCGGGAAACCCAAGCAAGGTCGTACCAGATTGACGATTTCATTGCCATCGTTTTGGTCAGTCTGTCAGTTTTATTCGCATATTGAAACACATATTGGTTGGTTGGGCCTGGCGGCGATTTGTGGAACACAAAACTGGGTACGACCCAAATTCAAATGTGCACAGCTCAATGCATCGCGAAGGTTATGTCAAAGCCGGTGACAGTGACTGATGAAATCCTCCGTCAGATGGAAGCGTGTGTTGCGTGCGCTAGTCAAATTAGTGCACTTCAATGTAATGGAAGTCTCTGGAATTGTGAGCTAACAATAGAGTAATGTAATGTGAACGCAAATAAGTTCATCCCAAAGAAAACAACGGAGTCAAATTTCATGTATGTATACAGCTAATCGACCCGTGGGAACAAAAACTATGCATGTAACGAAAGAGCCTCACTTGATTAGCTAAAAAAATATCTTTGATCCAGCTCTGACTACCAAAAGCCCCGCACACAAAAAAACAGTGATGTGCTTTTTGGCCCCGTCAACCTGAAAACATCAGGCACAACTTGCAGGACCCGGATCCTGCTGTGCCCATACTTGATACGTCAAATGGAGCACTTATCGTCAGAGTATGTATCTGACAACAAGTATACAGGCGCAATAACAAGTGCTACATATGTACATGTACTGTACATACATCCTGTTCCCAACCGTATGTCGTGGCTGTTTGGCTGCAGGACCAGTGTACCCTCTTTATAGTGAAATCGGCAATGTTTTTATAGTACATAGGTATTTTTAGCGGTATTTTTATCCCAAATCGGCCGTTAACCACTAGCGAATGTTAGTGATAGAAAACGCCGAGTCAATGTCATGAATCATATGTATGTCACTATAAGGCGGGCAGACTGTACATGTACCGGTCAAATTGTCACCTACTCCATTCCATTCAGCTAAAATTCAGCTAAAGCGATGTACCACTTAACCTTACCCACTTGGCAAGCGTGCGGGTCGAGTGACCATATGGCGCTAAAAGTCGCGTAGGGATGAACCAACTACTAAAGTGTCGTATCCATGTTTCATACTGTATATGCACCACATGACAAAGACATCATAAAAATATGTGCTAACTGAACAACTTGGGAATGGTTCCACACGGCGATATCTATGGAGAACGGTGCAAGCAAACACGCCCTCCAAGACTATCAATGATGAGGACATCATCACTGGCAAAAGTTAAAGTTTTTTCAAACAAAACCTTTCAGAATTGCAGAATTTTAACAACTTGGGAAATAGTTTCTCTCAGACAGATCATAAAGAGCGGCATAAATAAAAGGTGCCGTTCAAATTAGGAACAGATGTCTGTAATGTCTTAGAGGTCTGTCCAAGGTGCAAAATACACGATTCAACAGGAACTCGAAGGCTTCTTCTACGGCAGAAGCGCAGAAATCGAAACACGCGCATCAACTAATCTTTTTCTTGCGAAATTCACCTTTTTCCCACGCCGCATGAAGAAACCCGAACGGCCATTTCAAAATGACATTTACGGCAATGTTTCTGCAACCCAATGTGCAACTTTCTCAGCCAGGTACACAGGTTTAGTACCCATGTATGCCCATACTTGCATATATATGTACATGGGTGCCGGCATGGTGGCTAAATGCTTTCATGATGTTTACGCACCGATGGCTGTAACTTTGACACCTAATCGGTAACATGGACAGGTCCTAAAACGCATGACACTCAGAGCGCCTGGCTTGCATTGCGAGTGCACGGGAACTCAGTGTGGGAAAAGCTGAAATAACTTACACTTACAAGGTACATACATGTATGTACCCTGTGTGAGCCAAAGAAAGTTACTGTACGTTCGCTTTGCGTTGTTCCATATATTTGATATCGCTTAGCATTAGTGAAAAGTATATCCCGCTAAATCCTTTGTCTGACAGAAACTTTGGCGAACTTTTTCTCAGGATGGAACAGGTACAGTACATTACATGTACCATACGGCATTACCAAGGTGGCAATATGATTCACCCCAAGGCGCCAAGTAAGTACATACATACCTTAGAAGCTAGAAGATTGGCAAGTGTATAAATGAATAAAGATTATGATGCGGGTTTTCACTCAAATTTATTTCGCCTTATCTCAGAACCCACATCTTGAGAGAGTGGTGCGGATCTCAGACGCGTAGGATGGGAAAATAATAATGTTGTAACTGCAGCTTGCCTCATAAAATCGTTATTTGTTTATTTGCATCAATAAACAAGCCGCTTTTCAAAAAGCGTTCTTTGTTTGGGGGCGGCAAGGCACAAATCATGGCTTTCGATTGAATAATGAGCTAAATTTTGAACGTTCAGGGGACCGTTGTACGGAAGAGGTGTATGTACATAACACTTTATTGCGCATAATCTGCAACGCAACCGAAGGTTTCTACCAGTCAGGAACTTTAAGTCAACAAGAGCACATGGTACATTGTACACTTATACGCATGTACCTCACATATTACCAAGGTGAAGGTGTCCCCTGGAAGCCGCCCGTTTGTTATCATTTGGTAGCCATTGTGGCACTATGGTGTGAGACCAAGTACATATATGTACGTACATACATAGTCCATTCATGCAAAAACCTATTATTAGCTCATGGACCACATTTGTGCATGTATATGTACCTTTGGTGCTAACTTTTACCCAAGCATCTTATACTTTGGTCTGTTCGAACAATTTTTTACTACAAAATGAAAGACACGGTGTGTTTAAGTCAGTCACATGCTAAGCAAACGTCATCATAATGTAGTGTTTGCCAGTTCAAATGCTCATTGCGCTCAATAAACCGGATTTACGGTATCTTACTTTACTTGACGCGGAATTGTCGATTATTGTGAGGTAACATCCAGGTCGGCCCTGTACAGGTTAAGACCCGGTTCCAAAAACCTCTTCTAAAGGAATGTAACAAAATGACAAGGCTAACATGTAGTGTACATACATACATATGTATCTACCGTGCTTTTTGAGCTGCTGAATTGTCGCGCAAACAAATTATGCTCTTCCGGTTTCACTGGATTTGTGAGGTGTCGAGGTCCAGGTTCATGTATTGGAAACTCTGGTGCGGGACAAGATATAGTGTAGATGTGTGTACATTTTGTTAATTTTAGAGTTTTTTAGCGTTGAAGTGCCTACCAGATTTACACGGCGTCCGAAACTGACCAAGAGTCATGAACGACAAATAAGGCAAAGAATGATTGCGGTTGAGTTCTTTGCGAGAATGAAGTTAACACACAAACGACTGCCAATCCAGCAGACTCGGTTATCAAAAAACAAACATGGCCAGTGAGCGTTGAAAATGAGCGACTTGCCAGAAAAACCGCTAAATTTGAAACTTGAGCTCTGCCGAAATTGTCATGACAGCTAAGTTTGCCAGCCAGCTAAACGTTTCACTTAGGCGTTGCTGGCATGTATCTTTGCTGGTATGAGTAAAAATCCAATGAAAGAGTAACACACGTATGAATTTTTTATTTTTTTCATACGTTTCTGTGGCTAGGTTTCAAATGCATGTTACCGGTTTTTACATTTTGTGTGACTAATGTGCATCTCAATTAATGTTATCACTTTCATCTGAGAAAACATACAGTAGTATATTTTTCCCAGAATTTTCTTACGTTTACGTAAGAATGTCATTAGTTGCACATACCCCACTTTTTTAGGCATCATCTTAGTGTTCAGAGCCATGAACCTAACCCAAAGCCTAAAGTTTGGGGGTGGGTGAGTGTGACACTAAGCAGGGTGAAGTATACGAATGTACATTCAAAACTAAAGGAAACATTGCATATAAAAACGTACGAAATATAAAAGTTTGCTTGTAGTGTTCTCTTTCATTAGTTTTTCACTCATGTCACCAAGATTTTGGCCCGATGCTGTGCGTTATGTTGCAGAAAGCTCTTGCTGACAAAGTTTAAAGGAACACAGTACCGGGTGCAATTCTAGGCGAAAGGGAGCCCGGCCCCGCGCGGGCCCGCGCGGGGGGAACAGGGAAGAAGGAAAGCGAGACCGCGCGCACGCACGCGCGCGCGCGCGCGCGCGGGTTGCGCGGCGCGGCGCGCCCCCCCCGTTCGCCGGAGCGCGCGCGCGCGCGCGCCGCCGCGCGCGCGCGCGCGCCGCCCCCCCCCCCGCGTAGTATAAAGTGTGATCTTGCGTCTAATTACTAAGCCAGTGCCAGACTAACACTGGGAAACGGAGCAACAAGAATATAAACGTGTATCCACAGACCACTGAAAGTTGAGACTATGGTGCCAGGAATATACTGTTCGTACACGTACAGTATATCCATACCCACAGTATGTAACATACAACTGTACGTGTACATTACGAAAGCGGGCGTTTATTCGCCTTAGTCGTTTATTCGCCCAAGAATTTTATTCCCCTGGTCTTTTATTCGCGTGGGTGACGCGATTATTCGCATGTCAGTGTCGTTGTTTATTCGCCTTGGATGTTTATTCTCGCTGGCATGCTTGTGACCCACCGTAACCCACAACCCATAACAGTCATGTTACAACTTCATACATTTGAGGATGTGAGACCAGGCGCTGCTACTTTTTATACTTTTATCACTTTCTGTGAAGCTCATACGCCACAGTGTGCAAACAAACAATCTTGGTGACGTGCTTGACATCATTCGGCTGCATATTCCTCGTGGGACACTGTCCCATGCATGAAACATCAATAAACACGGGGCCGATGATTTATGACGCGCTAGACATGTAACACCCGCCATAGAGTGCGATAGAGTAAGCGCCATAGAGTAAGTGCGAATAAACGCGCGTCACATGCGAATAAACGTCTGTGTGCGAATAAAAGGTGCATGAAATGCGCGAATAAACATCGTATGATTATAAAAGTCAGGGGGAACAAAAGTCCAGGGCGAATAAACGTCTGACAACCGTACATTATGGTCGTAACTTGTATGCATACATACTATACCTATGTATACCTTCCGGTAACCGACCATATGACTACTCACGCATTGTTACAGATAAAGCCCTGGCACGTGGTCGTGAGTTCGCATACTGTCAGACGTGCTGAGACCGTGACGCTGTGCTTAGTTGTTTGTAATTTTGTGAGCCATTTGTTTCCATGATTTAGCCACTTACGCCTATATTACGCAGGTTCCTATGAGATGCACGAAGCATCCAATTCCAGCCAAAGGCGACACAAGCAGGGACATTCGTGTGGTGCACATTTACAGCAGGGGTTTTCCACTTACGAACACGATCCTCCTAGAGTATTGTGCGATGGTTCAGCCCCGGGGCACAGGTTCAGGCCCGGCCATTCAGGCCCGGCTGCGGCCTAAGCCTATAAATGGGTCAAATATGTTGGACCTGAATCGGCCGGGCCTGAAAAACTGGGCCTGGAAAGGTCGGGCCTGAACTTCCGGGCCTGAGAAGTCGAGGAATATTCCTAGAGGTGTAGCTGGAATCGTTTCCTATTTCAGACCGGGAGCTCTGTTTGGCAAAATATCTTTTTAAGGTTACTGTTCAATTGCTTAAAATCGCCTTTGTCAAAGTGAAATTTTGGTTGCTTTTTAGCGTTTTTATGACAAAAAGTGCTGTGAACTTAACTTCAGTGCTTAACCAGTGTTATTGCGAACATTTTGAATGAGCAACAGGCTTCAGAAGGTATGATCAACAGCTTTGCAAAAAACACGAATACATTTTTTTCAAAAAAACACTGCTGGGTCAATTGGAAACAGTTCCGTACTGGATGAATTATTATTTTATAAACGGCCAACTTTCTACCATTTTTCAGTTGGAGTCCCGGGTTCTATAAGGGAAACCTCTGGTAAGTACAGTACCCACAATGCAAAGTTCGCAAATACTATGGGTGATATTTTCGAAACGGTGTAAAGGTCAGTTGGGTGTAAAGGTCGGTGGAAAGCTCGGTCGACAGCTCAGTGTGATAGACCTCGGTGTAAACTTGAAACATTCCACGTTAATAACAGGCAATGTTTCACGTTTACACCGAGCTACGCCGACCGAGCTTTCGACCGAACTTTACACCGACCTTTACGCCCAACTGACATTTACACCGTTTCGAAAATTCCACCCTAGGTATAGTTTTTACGGGCAGCCTAATGGTATAAAGGCGTGGTACCACGCGCGATGGTAATACGAAAATGCACCGGAATGGCACATTGTTACTGAGTCCAAGTTCAGCCAAAGTTTTGTTGCTTTGGCTACTCAGCAGAGCAACAGAAACTGATTTGGACTCAGAATGCCTTCGAGTCGTAGCTTTATTCTTTGATCGGGCATGAAACATCAGGCAGGAATTGGATGCTTATTTGGGGAAGAGGGGGCTTAATCGAACTTTCCGGTACGAAACAAGAGTGACAGTTCCACAACAACAAGAACTGAACTGAGGCGAGGGCCATAATAATAAGGATAAAGCGACCCACAACCACTTGGGAACATTTGGACCAACACAAACGCAACATTTTATAAGCGGGGATTTGCATAAATTTCAGCAAACCGCCTCATTATGACCATGCGACTTAAAGTCCGCCGCGCTTTGGTTTTGAGCCAAAATCGAATTTTTTGTCGACTTACTTGACAAGTTGTTCTTCTAAGAAGCATCCGGGGACGCAAGGAAACGTCATGCAAATGGTATACTACCAACTGCAACTGCAACGCATGGTTTAGGCATTTGAAAGTCCTAAAATTCTGTCAGAAATTATAAGAGCAGAGGACCTTACGAGCATTATTTACAAGCAACTATTTTTTATCCAGAAATTGAAATTTTGCTTTTACGCGTTCACTTACATAGTTTGTTTTTGCTGGTAGAATGACACTGTGTCCCGGCTTGGGATAAACTGGAGTGAGTGGGAAAGTAGAGGAACGAACTATGTATACTGTAACCGACTGTTATTATAAAAGTACCAATACCGTACCCGATGCCAAACACTTCAAGTTCAAATTCTTTTATGGTAAGTATGTAGGTAAGGTATACTGTACATTATAACGCCCGAGTGGGCTTCACGAAAAATGGTAACAGGAGTGTGAATATGCTGCCAACATTTGGACTGTTTTGAACACCCAAGTACACAGTACAGTGTTGACACTGAAGCTTTTTTATCAGAACAGCGTGATAAACATCACTTGAGAGAAATGGATGAGCCACATTATAATAAATAATGAAGCTAAAAAAATCCTGAATGATTGTCACCCCCGCCGGTTTTGATCAAATAAACCGCAATACGATCTTCAAGCAGCATATTATTGCATCGGAATTTCCATACGAGCGCACACAAATCGACAAAAATCACATAACTCACCAGTATTTTCAAGTGCTACCGCTTGTCACCCTATTGTGTTCGTTGCAAAAGCGTTAGTTTATAAGCAAAAAGCACATTATCTTGCCAGTCCCGGGACGTTTGTTAAGCGAAGGTGCAAAGTGGCCCACTTTGAAGGTTTAAGCGTCTTTCCGTTACATCTGCGCGCGCACACACAGTAGGTTTGTACTTACAATGACATTGTAACATAACTTTGCGTTTGCGTGCACGACTCTAACATATCAGATTCAATTCTTTTAATAATGCATATCTTGTGTGGATGCCAAGCTTGATTTGGCAGGGTGACAAAGGTCCACAAAGGTGTGTAATGACCAATCGAATGCATCTTATCACTCCACATACGGCTAAACACGCTCAGGGAACGACTTTTTCCCAAACATGACCGCTTAACATACATGTAGATATATGAGCAAAATAATGTCCCAAATATGCGCGCCACGGTAATTCACAGGAAAAAATAAAGCACTGCAAGCACATATATGTATCTGATGTACCGATGGGCGTAGTGAGCGACTTAGTAAGCTTTGCATGCTTTTTCATGTCCGCGGCACGCATTGGCGCGCGCTGACACACAGACGCGCAGACAGCAATATAATCGCGCGCAAGGTGTGTGTTGTATAGGTACGTCCTTGGCACATGCAAGAAGCAAAGTATGTATACCGCGGCACTTGTCATCATGTTCCGCAGTCGTCGTATCTGAATTGAATAAGCACTAGTAACCGGCCAACCGGCTGGCCCGGATACACAAACTTGGTTTTGTCAGATGACGGCGTCTTCGCTGTCATATGTTTCTATCATCTTTCGTTGTGACACGGACAAAACAGCGGGTGATAAAACAGCAGTTTTCGAGAGACACGATATACGCATAACTGCCTTTCAGTGCCCGCTGTTTTGTCCGTGCCCCTCATTTGTTATA
>JASAMV010001267.1:0-36118 GCA_030248065.1 Rhynchonema sp. JSB1_4
CATGTCAGGCCTCCGGGAAACATCGGTCTTTTTTCACTAAATTTTCCAATTTTTGACAGAAGTTGGGAAATATCTTTGTTCAGACCAACTTTGGCCAAGCGCGGGCGATGTCAATGTGGCTTGTTTCACCTATTTTAGTCACAATAAGCATCAACGTACTCATAGGCACCACTGTGGTGTGTCTGTGCTAACATTACTACCATAAAAACCTAGATACAGCTCCCCCCGGAATAGAGCCCCCCCGTAATACAGCCCCCCAAAAAGGGGTCAGTAAATTAATAGAGCCCTGTACGCCTGTAGTGTATTAAGGCTTGTGATGGTGGTGTACTGTACAGGTACATTATGCACGTGTGTTGTTCGTTCAGAGCACATAATACGTCTCTTATTGACGAATAGACACGAATAAATGCGATTACAAGCGAAAAAACATCCTTTCAAACCACTTTTTAGGGGTTTTTGGGGGTATTTTTGGGAACAATTTTTCAGGTTCGGGTCAGTGAATTAATAGAGGTCCCCCGGAATAGAGCCCCCCAAAATGGGGTCAGTGAATTAATAGAGCCCCCCTTCTATTTAGGTTTTTACGGTATGTATCAAAAATACCTCACATCCGGGGTTTCTCCCTTATTCCGAGCAGGAACTGAACGAAGGAAAACCACATTTTATGTACTGGAAAGTCCATATGTCGCGCGCAGCGCGACTCTTTTTCTGCACTTTTTGAAGGTTTTTAGGTCGAAATTTGGGCATTTTTGACCCAAAAAATGGGCATTTTGGGGGTAAAAATCGGGGCGGGTAGGGTACCAGGGCGGGGCGGGTAGGGGGGTAGGGTCAGGGGACGAGCGGGGCGGGTAGGGGGGTAGCGTTCCATCAGGCCGGGGGCGGGTAGGGTACCAAGTTGGGGGGGGGGGGACCCCCCCCCCCCCCCCCCCCCCCCCAGCCACAGCACTGGGGGGGACCCCCCCCCCCTCAGGAACTGCACTGGTTTGCACTGTCGGTCTCGACTCGACCTCGACACTGGCCGTGGAGACAAGAAGCAAGCAAATAGCAAAAACAACCAAGAAAATCAACCTGTATGATAGCGGCCCGTTGAGTCGCCGTAATCATAATTGTACGCGGCGCCTCCTCGACCGCGTTGCTGCCCGCCCCGTTGCTGTTGGTTGTACATTGCGCCAAGCAAGAACTAGACCTGTAAAAATTGATCGTGCCATGAAAAATAAGGCCAATACACAAAGCAAAGCAACAGAGCAACAAGAATTCGTCAATCGTCACACAATAAAATTGTGAAAATTTTCTCTTGGTTCAGGAATTTGGTATTTTATTCAGTTCCGGTTTCGGTTCTTTTGCTTGCAGTTGCAATAAAAGGTGAGTTGAGTTGACCGTACCGCACGCATTTTGGGAAAAGCTTGGACAGTTTCAAAATTGACTGGCGTTTTTCTCAGGCTTAGGTTTTGGCTTAGGCCTAACCCTGAGCAAACCCGTGCCTTCTATCGCGAAATCAAAAAAATGCGTTTTCTCTCTCTCTCTCTCTCTCAGGGCAACTGTCCTTCCAATCCAAGCTCCGACCGAACCTGGTCTACCGACCGACGCTCTTCAGTGAAACATTTACATCAGGTTTTCGTTTTAAGATTGACTAATTATACGGAAATCCACCCGTTTTGTGTGTGCTTAAGCATAGTCCCATAGTTAAGCTTTAGGCTTCTATTTCAGGCTTAGGCTTAGGCTTAGGCTTGCGGTTAGGCTTTGGCTTAGGCTTAGGCACCAGCCTGAATCAAATAAAACACACAGCCACGACGAAAAACGGCTGTATCTCTCGTGGACGCGTGCTCGATCGGGTGGATTTCCGTATAATTAGTCGCTCGTTTCGTTTTTACCCACAGAAACGCTGCGAGTTTAAAAATAAGGAAGCTGTAATTCAGTGCACTTTTGGCGATCTGAGCGTCTCCTTTCATTCAATGATGCTGGCCAAACCTCGGCACAAACTTTTCTCGAAATGCAAGAGCGCAACAACAACCGCACCAAACTTTCAGGTTCATCATTTCTGCAGGTTGATGTTCAAACTGAAAAACGATTAAAATTTTACAGTTCATTTCAGTACGATCAGGCGCTGTTGAGATTAAATGCTGATGCCGAGGATTACACACTAATGATGCAGTCGTCCAACTGCTGGAAGGTAATGCAAAGGGCATGGCCCTCCCCGCAGGCTTTCAAATTCATTTCTTGATAAAATGAAATAAAATTATTATTTGTTTTTTATCTTTCCAGTGTCCGCTTGTTGAGCGATGTCAAGTGCTGGTTGGTGAGCCGATTCAGCTGTTCGTTGACTCACGACATGCCATTCAATTGGCCGCTGCTCCATTGCCTGCCAGTAGTGATGATGCAGCCAAGTACTTTTGTCGAAAGTAATCACTTTAAATCATTTTTCAATATTTAAGTACAATTTTATTTCTCAAAAAAAACGGCACAGGACGTTTCATTTTGGCGAGCAAGGCGAATACAATCTAAGTGTTCGTCATGACGGCATGGAGTGTGACATCACACAGGAACGTCAGCCGATCGACAGTTTTATTCGTGCGTTTTTCATGAGCTCGAAATCTTTTATGATCCGCGATTTCTATTCTTGACGCTTATTTTAGCAATCTATGTCGCTTTGGGCATCTTGGCTACGATGGCATTGGTTTACGGCGTGGGTAGCTGGCTGTACACACTTTGGTTAGTCTTGTCAGAAAATGATCGGATCTGCCTTGGTGGACAAGTGACATTTTTTGAAAACGCTATATATTTTTATGGTTTGCCTGCGTACATATGTACGATACCATTGAAATCGGCCAGCATAAGGGTTGGTTCATGGCAGATTTGATCCGATCAGCAAGCTCGATAGTGTACCATTCATTGGATTCTCCATAAAAAATGTTATGATCTCCAAGTGCATGTCGTCTGATAAGTACATGATGGTGTCCAATTTGGTTCATCTCTCTGATCACCCCTAGGCGTCGTCGTCGTACCGGTGACCTGTACAATGAGGACCTACTGGACGAATTGGCCAGCAGCGCAGTGGTGCAGGATGGCGATAGTCCACGAGCCAGATCGGTCTCGCCCGTCAAACAAATTGAGACGTCCAAACAGGCCAGGAAACGACTGCGATTTTTGGATGTGTTTAGAGGGTGAGTTCATATGTGTGGTTCCTTTCTTCATTTCACGATAAACCCGCTAAACTGGCAGTAAAAGTAATATGATCTCTTTTCAGTCTGGCAATTGTGATCATGATTTTCGTCAATTACGGTGGCGGTGGGTATTTCTTCTTCAACCACTCGCTTTGGAACGGGCTAACGGTAGCTGATTTGGTGTTTCCATGGTCAGTGAGTTCTTTATAATTTTTTTCAAATTTCCCAAGATCGCCCTTTATCGACCACAGGTTCATGTTCATAATGGGTACGTCAATGGCACTCTCATTCGAAAGTCTGGCCAAGCGTCACACGCCCTGGTATCAAGTCGCATATAAAGTGACTCGACGAGCTGTGATCCTGTTTGCGTGTGGGCTGTTCATTGTGAACGGGCCTGGTAAGCATCATTAGAGCTACAGGGTAACCTACAGTTCTGGGTGCAATTCTAGGCTGAAAGTTGAAGTCACGTGCACGCGCGTGCACGCGACTTCCTAGTGCTAAAACATAGGCAGCGCACGCGCAAAACTTCGCGTGCACGCGAAGTTACTTCGACTTTTGCCTATACTTTGCATTGTTTCGCACGCGCGTGCACGCGCTTCAACTTTCAGCCTAGAATTGCACCCGGTACTGTACCTAGTTACGGCAACCTCTGTACATAGTGAAACCCCAGTGGTCAAAATGTTGGTCCTCAAGCTGCCGCTGACCACCTATACATTGTGTATAATTTGACTACTGTCACAAAGTAAATGAATATCCGTTATGGTGGGGACTTAAAATGACAGACCGATCATGTCACTCCGAAGAGGATATTTAGACATATACTTAGCAGAATTAAAGGCAAACGTAATTAAGCCTTACTCCGTTTCGCACAGATGCGTGGTCTACCATTCGCATCATGGGTGTGTTGCAGCGGTTTGGCGTCGCTTATTTGATTGTCGGATTGATCAAATGTTTCACAATGACTCCTGTCTCCGTCTTGAAAGAGAAACGCGCCCGACTATTCGTGAGTGTGATTTTGTGATGTTTCACACGAAATTTAGGACAAGGTGTACAACGTACGTTCTCTATAGTGATACTCCATCAAGGTCCGAAGAGCTCTGTGTGGGTATACCTTGGAAGCTTTGATCCCAACGTTTTATACCTGTTGATTATGCAGCACTCGATTTTGTGGAGGTTTTTCGCAGCAAACCAAACTGCTGGGTCCCGATCCCGTCAGAAACCAGACTGTAATCTCGAAACTTCAAAAAAAATCAGGAACTATCCGGTTTACTTCGTCAAACGGCAGCGGCAACCATTGACATTTGGTACTACTGGCTTGAATGGGTGGCTGTGGGTGCGCTGTGTGCTGTGTGGGCTGGCGTAACGTTCGGATTGCAAGTGCCAGACTGCGGAAGGTCGGATAAATACTTTTTGGCGTTCAGTATGGTATGTGAAACATCCATGACTGCTTTCGTAATGTGCAGTAATGATCGTTTATGTAGTGAGGGCATTGGTTTTCACCGCTTTCGGTCAGCGTAACAACATTCGCAATACAGAATACAGACTGGCAACACAATATCGTTCGAAACCATCCGCTATTTGGACGGCTTCACTATTGTGTGGAGGACCACTATGAAGAAATTTGATTATAACGCACTATCTACAGAGGCTACCTCGGGCCGGGCGGACTCAGCGGTGCATCAAGCCACAGCGATGCGCCCTACCAGAATTGTACGGGCGGTGCGGCGGGTTACGTTGATCGACTGATATTGGGTGATGACCACACCTACGCACATCCCACATGCCAGGTTGGTGTGTTCTTTTGGCATGAGCACACATTTAGTTGTGGAGCACATTTTTCGTTGCCTGTTTCGACGTGTTCTCACCAGTGGGTTTTCACAGACTGGCGTTGCACCGCGTGATCGTCTGTGTGATGCACCTTATCTACCCGTACTTTGTTGTGATATTTCAGGGCACTTACGAATGCAGTCCGTATGACCCAGAAGGCCTCTTCGGTTCGATCATGTCGGTGTTTGCCGTGTTCCTCGGGTTACAAGTAAACAGTTTTCAAGAATTTTCCATTTATATTCGCCATTATGAAGAATTTTCTGACAATCAAGAAGTTTACAGTAGGATCATGAACCGAAATATCCCTTTCAATAGGTTTCACCATGAGCAAGATTCACCATGATCTTAGAAGGTCGTTAGGATTGTAATTTCAGGTCGGCAACATTTTCGTGCTCTACGACCACCCAGTGCAGCGCATCCCGCGTTTGGCCGTCTGGTCCGTGCTTTACGGCATCGGTGCTGCGTTACTGTGTAATTTCTCGCAGAACAATGGTGTGATTCCGATAAACAAGAATTTATGGTGAGAATTACTAGATTTACCTTTGACTCTACCGTCTCTATGGGGAAATGATTCTGACTCGCGTCCTTTTCGGTCGCTCAAAGAATTGCTTTGGTACACAGGACACTAGAAATGATTGTACACGATAAACCCAAAAAATTGATAAAAAAGACCTCAAAGTGTTCTAGGTCTCCATCTTTCGTGCTGGCACTGTCCTGTTTCGCGCACATTATTATCATCGCGCTCTATGTTGTGTGTGACATTCTACAATGGTGGCATGGGGCGCCACTGTATTTTGTCGGTATGTCGCATATTTCAAAGAGCTTTCGGCAAATAATATCGACCTTTGAAAGTCTGACTTTATTGCGAAAGACATATCCGATGTTCAGGCATGAACCCTCTGTTGCTCTATCTGGGTCACGAAGTATTCAACCATATCCCTGTTCAATGGAAAGTCCCAGCCACACACCCCTACCTGCTGGCAATGAACATGTGGGGTGCAACGTTCTGGGTTCTCGTTGGCGCTTACATGCATTGGAATAAATTTTATATGTCAATTTAAAAATGGTTACCTTTGATATAATTTTGAGTTATTATTTGTTTATACTCAGTTTGTAGTATCTCGACGTGTGAAAAAATTCTGACTTTGCTTTTACCTCTGGAACACTTTAAATCAAAATCGAGATTATATCGGTTGCATGCCTAAAACCATATCGCACCTAAACCATTGTAACTTGCCTAAAAGTTAGATCTCATTGCATTGGAGGGTAGCATTGATTTGTGAAAACTTGGGCTAGTCGTTTCCCTTGAACTGTGATTTGTTTTCTACCTTTTGTGAAAGACAGTTTTGTATTTTCATCTCAGAATACTCAGAATAATCAAGAATTCGTAACTCACAGAAATTCATTACTGATTGGTTTCCGGAGGCATCACACAAAAGGAAACCAGGCACAGGAATGTTTGATCAAGGTAATGAAACAACGGTTGATTCAGACAAACTTATACTCGATTCTAACTAAACTAACGTTCTTTGAAGTCAGCAGCTTTGAGAATTTGTAGAATTCAATCACCATTTGCGCTGACGCATGGCATGACTAGGAGCATGTATCAACAAACATCAGGTATTCAATATATGTAAGTTACATGACAGATTTTGTAGTTACAAATTGAAAATGCTTTGACTAATTCACAGCCAAAACATTCGAATGGAAAAATGCCTGTGCTCGAGTATTTGACTTTTTCACTGATTAAGCTTCATGAAACATGAAAGTGCCGCTCACTATTTTCAAAATATTTCCTGCCGTACTGCGTGTCTTAAAAAATATGCAGTATTAGTCTCCAAACCCTAAATTCAAGTCCGTTACAGCTGAGCTGATAAACCTTTTGTTTGTGCTTTCGTCTAGAACAGGAACGTACCCACAATAATACCACAAAAGAGGCGCGGTTTGATCTGAACGGCAGGTCTTGAACTGGCAAGAATATACACTCAAAAATATACATAATTTTCTTATCTTTCCTTGATTTCAGAATAGATTTCTCATCTGGCCAGAATGAGCAAAGCTGCCCGCATCGGACTATGCTCCATTGGTTCATTCCTGTTGGTGGCTGCCATTGTCGTCAGCGTGGTTACGGTATTTCTGCCAGCTTGGCTGACCACGACAGAAAAGGAGACCGGCGGCCAGCCGAAGGTGTACCACGAGCACGGATTATTCAGTCACTGTAAACAAGGTTGGTTTATTCAAAAGTTTGTGCATGGTTGACATTGGAATACAGTGCCCCAGGTTTGGTGTGCATGGTTTAGAGTCTGCTGACGCACAATCCAGCAGACCCAGTTGGAACAAGAACAAAATGGTCGAGGCAAAACAGCAGAGACCCGTAAAAATGACGAACAAAAATGCCTAAGCCCAAAACAGAACTGTACTACTGCACATGTTACATATAGTCCAGCCACGAACTCATGAGACGACTTTTTTTGAAATTGGCTTGTGCGGATCCAACAATGTTCCGGTTCCACGTATTTCGGAAATGAAAGAAAGAGAAACGCACGTATTTTTTAAAAACACGCTCTCCACTCGGTGCGTAAATTCCCTTTTGACTCCCAAAACATTTATGTGCTGAACATCGCTGCTGTTCGCGTAAGCACGCAACAAATTGAGGTCAGCCAGCTGGAACTTGTCATCATCTCCCTCAGCCAATCTCTTTCTTTTGTTTGCGAAAACACGTGTATCTGGAGCATTTTTGAATGCGGCCAAGCAAGCTTTAAAAAAAGTCGTCTCATGAGCTGGTGGCTGGACTATACATACGATAGCAAAACAAGATATACGATAGCCTGATGTATTGATCGCACAATGACTAAATCAGAATTCATCTACCCTGATCTTCAAGTTCAACCTTAACCACTATGCTACTTGTATTTTTGACAAAACATTTTCAGCTAAAAATAATCTAGCAGATCAACCACATTGCCGCAGGTCTGAAACATTCTCTCTACTACATACTTTGTGTGCGATCACGCAACGCAACGTCATTGCTCCGTCACTTTCCCTCTTCACGATTCAGGAAAAAAATTTGACCAATTCTTATATAGTCATTGTGCGACCAATAACATAGGATAGCAAAACAAGAGACTGCTCTGCTCTTTCGGTTGTACTCTTGTGAGTTCCTCAGCGTGGTCTCTCTCAACTTATGGATTGCCTGAAGGTCCACTCCCTTCTTTGCAGTGCTCACTGGCATCTGTCGTGTCAATCCGCACGAAGACAACCCCCCTGAATTGCCTGACGGATGTGGCCCAGCCTGTATGTTAAAAGGAGCACTTGGTCGTGAAGACCTCTCTGGACATATGATTGAGGGTTAGTAAACGTGTCCTTGTGACGTACCTGTGTGTGCGTACCGGTGGTATCCATTTGCCCCACCATGGGCTCTTGCTTTTTTAATTTAAAATGCGGGAACAAAAAAATGCAAAATTTGATAGTAAACAATCGAGGAATGCTCTTGAATTAGGTTGGTTATACAGATTTGGGTCGGACTTGAAAGTCCCAGAGTATTTTGGTTCCGGATCCAACAATGTGAAACAGATCAGTTGCAGTGCTGGACGTGGTCACCCTTGTGCTTGTGCTGTTCGCGATTGTGCTCGGTGCGGTTTCGTTGGCTGGAGCGCTGAAACTGTTGTCGCAAAACACGGGTAAAGATGCGAAAGACACCATAGCAAAATGGATATGGGCGATTCCGGCACTCGTCGCGGGTACACGTGCACTTTTTTAATAAAATGCTCTTTATAAAATTAGTATTTTTTTCGAAAATGCAACTTTTCGACATCCTCAGTCTAACTGACAAAAAGTGCAGATGAATCATTCTTTTAGCATTGGTGCAAGCCGCAGCGGTGATCGTCTTCTACTATCAATCCTACGCGAACAAATATGGAGACACGTCGCATTCAGATTGGGAGGTCAGCCAAACTGATTTCTTCGTGTCAGTAACATTTTTTACAGTTTGGCATTTCAACAGAAAAACGTGGCTGATATCAAACTTAGGCATCGGTCCGGTCCGATGCTGTCTTGCCTTGGTCACGTGACTATTTGCAACACATTGCCGAATGTGGTCGCGAGTGTTTGTAAGCTGTTCCAGGACAGCACACAAACAAACATTACAGTTCCGGGTGCAATTCTAGCACGAAAGCGCACGCGCAAATCTTCGCGTGCACGCGAAGTTACTTCGACTTTTGCCTATACTTTGCACTGTTTCGCACGCGCGTGCACGCGATTTCAACTTTCAGCCTAGAATTGCACCCGGTACTGTACGTTTCCCGGGAAGGGAAAGGGAAGCGCAGAATCAACCGTATACCCTATAGGAAATAATTGTATGCACTCGGTTTACATATTAATGGTACCACTTCCCGTGTGAATCGTGCTGTAGTTCTTTACACTGATCGAAATTCGTGACATCGTTAAATCTCGAAATATCGCTAAAAGTGTCCAAGGCAAGACGGAGGGAGCCGGACCGGACCGATCGTCATATTTGATATTGACCGTTCTCAAATCGTGCAATTTCTAAATGTGCTCCTTTGCCCTCAGTGGAGCTACGGCATCTCATTCTATCTGGCACTGGTCGCCTTGGCGGCCTATCTGCTCGCCCTTGTCATCGCCATCATCGCACTGATCGTAATCGATTGGGCCAACCCGAATGGCCGCGTGCGTCGCACGTATCAAATGGCAAGGGACAGCTTCCGCAACAGTTTTCGGTAATTTGCTAACGCTTTTCTTTCTTGGCTCGCATGTTGTGTCTCTGTTTCAGGAGGGCCACGAGACTTTGTACGACTCGCCCCAACTTAAGTCTGTTGAATGCCCTAGGCGTCTGAATTGTGAAGCCTTGGCAAATGAGCAATAGTACGTTTGAAGGCCTGAAAAACAAGCCCCTACTAACAAAAACAGCTGCCGAGCCGAGCCTAGAACGTTGCTTAATCCAAGCCTGAACTGCCCCCAGCGTTAGAGAGTCAATTGAGGTCGGCTTCAAAACTTGTGATTGGCTTCGATTTTGTTTGAGAACGTGACTTTCTGCGATAAGGATGTTCAATGATTTGCGTGCAGATACTGTTCCCAACAACAAGTTGCTGTCGAAAATGTGTGGCACCTGCAAATACAAATCTCTAAACATCTCAAATGCAAACAATTACGTGCCCAAAACAATCGGATCCGATCATCAAGTTTGATATCGGCCAGCATTTCACCCAAGCACGCAGCTTTGGCCGCTATTCTGCAGTGATGAATGAATAAAATCCACTAAGAAAACAATTTTTATTTTTGTTAAAAATTTGTCACAGCCACCGTCGTCACTCGAGCGATCGCCATTCTCGGTCGTATGCCGCCGAGACGGTGCCATTGAAAACGGCAAACAAACAGCAGACACAGCAGGAGCGCACACAGTTCACTGAGATGAATCTGAAACAGCAGCAATCAGAGCAGCAACCGCAACCACAACAACGATATGGGTATGCTGCAGATTTTTTGAATGCTTGTACTCAGGACTGTGAAACATCAAAGAATGATTTCGAACACGTGCGGGATTTGTGACTGTATGCGCTGCGCAGTAAAACCAGCTGATGTTTCACCTATAGGCACGCATGCGGTACTGGCACGGCCACGACAACTGAAATCAAGCTTGGTTAGCTAGGTAGCTAATAAGTCGTACCGTAGGTGCCTGGTAGCTGTAGTCATTGCCATCAAAGTTGAAGCGACCGAACGTGATTGAAATGCGTTGTTGAAGTGAGATTGACCGATTATTGCAGTGGCCAGCGCACAGTGTACCCGCCGAGTACGCCCCGCTACCGCGACAGCATGCAACACGTTGAGCCCCTCGACAGCACAAAGCCGACAGCGCTGCCCGACACTCGAAGACAGCCGACAGCAAATACGACAACGTCACGACGGTCCGACATCGTCATCATTGAGGAGCGCGGAGAAATTGGCATATCACACATTTGAGATTATTCTTGATGAACAAATGTGCGTCATCCATTGCCCGTATTCACCATTCGGTTTCTTGATTGATTTCACGGTTCTTTCAAAGTTTCCGCACTGTTAAAGAAAGAGATGGAAAAGCGATCAAGAACCGGTTCGCAGTTGATTCTTTCCCGGGAACTATATGAAAGAACCCATAATCGATCAAAATATGATTTTGAATGAATGGTGGGACTTTATTTTTTTTGGCACGCGCATGTGTTTTGTTCTGCAGAGATCAGTTCAAGTTTGGTCTGACCACAAAAGTTTGGTGCTGCGTCTGCGTCCTACAATTGGTTAGTATTGCTACTACTTACTGCTGGTTAGCATTGCGCTGTCAAAATCAGCGTTGTTCAGTGATTCTTCCAAATTAACATATGTAGAGTACCTTAGGTTACAAGTGCAGCGGCAATATTTTCATCCACAAATCTTGTCGTTTTCCAATACAAAATTTCTTGAACCATGTGGACACCGTCGTGTCGCGCTTGCTGAAAGTTTAGTGGTAATTTTATTACTTTTATAATGTTTTTTATATGAAAGTTTATGTGCGCATGTCCACATTACTTCAATATAGACCTGTGTTTTTTATTTTCCTAATAGCAATTTTGCTCTCGTGTTTATGTTCTATCTAAATTGTATTAGATTCGAGTTCTTGGCGACGTGCACCGTATCCGTATGTATGTTTAATCTCGAAACTGGGTGACTTTATCCTTGACTTTATCTTTATCTAATGTTATTCAATGTTTCAAACAAAATGAAGTGTTGCATTATCAGGAACCCAGGCCAGCCCGTTTTCCCAATTGTGATAAACGTTCAACGCATTTCCTTGAGGGCGCCCTTGGTCATAGTGGAAAATATAAAATGGAAATGAAAAATATTCTATGTCCAAGTTTTCCATTTCCATTTTCCATCATGACTAAGGGCGCCCTGAATAATGCTGCGCAGCCGTAAAATTACCGAGCCGACCATTTTTGCACAGTGCCAGTGGTCCGGGAGCTATTTTAAAAGTACAAAGTGCCATCCGAAATGAAACGAATAATGACGCACACGCATCGTGATCCAGTTGCTGGTAGGTTAAAATCGAAACCCGCGTGAGCCGCTGCTCTAGCTACTGCATTCAACTGCCATTAATATTGAACTAAATGAGTTGTGGTTCGTCGCTTGGTAACAGGCCATCAACAGGTTTCGTATCCGAAAAGCACCAGGGTCGTCCAAACTCATTCCATTATTTTCCCTACTGCATCTGGCTTGGCCGCAGTGTACGTCTGCGTTGGTTTGCACGTTCGCCTATCGCTTCGCCACGCTATCGCCATGACCGTGAAAATATGGCTGCTTGCGTTTGCGGTTCGTTTGTCTCAAGCGCTAAGTGAGTTGAGAAAATTTTCAACACATTTAAATTCAATAAAAAATGTTTGCCACAAAATTCGATCGTACACCAAGATTGCGACCAAATCCGTGGTTATCCCACATTGCAACTGGATGGTGGTGTGTGTGTGGTGTTGGCATGGGACATATTCCCGCTCACCGCTGCGCAGTCAGCCCAATTCTGCAGCGACGGAACAATAGGGGTGCGAGGCCAAAGATACGTCCCCCGCAGCACACAGGAAATGGGCATGGTGGCCGAGTGGTTGAAAAGGGTGAGTATTGAGTTCAAATATGGCCAGACATATGCGCCATACTAATATGGCAACTGCTTTGCTAATATGGCAAGCGCCCTGCTAACATGGCAAGCATCATACCAAAACAGCAACCGTGCACTTTTTCAGTACGGCCATTTGGCTCCCGTCTTCATCCCGGGATGGTGGTACACGTCACCCCGACTAGGCATCACCCGCCAATTGCCATGCACGAACGCCAGCATGGGCATAACTACAAACACAGGCGAACCGGCACCGACAGGGCCTGGTTGGTGGCATCCCGGCCAACCGGACCTCTGTTCTGAACTGGAAACCATGATCGCACCATCCGGCGCATTGAATGACGTGAACCGGTACGAAGGCGACGTGCTTCTCTGCCAATTTGGTTGGTGCTCAATTGAACTAGGAACACGCTTGCTTTATTCCATTAGCTTCCCAACATACTTTCAGAAAATCCCCCTGACAACCTACGTGAGTCACTTTTATTTTACCAACAGCAGCGTGATGTTTTCTATCTGGGCAGCATGCCATGGCTTACACATAGACTGTTTTGAGCATTGCAGCGTGTGAGTTGTACCAATCAGCCACCGGTCGTCATGTGGAACAAATCGATGATCGCTGCCTGGTGTTCATCCCAACGAACCGGCCTTATCAGGACGCAAAAATGACGTGCGCAGATGGCACACTTGGATTCTTTGGATCTCTGGCTATTCCAAGGGATATGAATCGAATTGGGCAAATTGAGCAAGTCATGACAAATGTATGGGTGTGAAGCAGGGTTGGATAAAAGAACGTAAAATTTTTTTTCCAAAAAATTTTTTTGAAAGAAGCAAGGCACTTTTTTAATTTTAAAATTTGAAAAATTAGTTCTACTTTTTTATTATTTCTTCCCCTCTTTTCATCATTTTCTTGTTTTTTAAAGTTAAAATTGGTGTTTTTATGCATATTATTGCTTATGCTTCACAAAAAAACGCCTGCGGCGCTTGTATTTCAATTTGGAAAGGTGTTGTGAGAGACAGGCACTGGACATCCCTGTAGCTATAATCGTCAAACAAAATATAATGGCCACCTCATATCCAGTGGGTATACGCACTCGTCCTGATTGCATTGGCCCTGGTCTAGTCATTTGCTGTTTATGTGGTACGAAATAACAACGTTGCAGGGCTTTATCGCCCTTCACCTTTAACTAGAAACTCACAACCATCAGATTCGTTCTTGTGATACATCCAATGAGTTGCCATCTAGTCAATCCGAATCATGACCGAAGCGATCCGATCGTAAAAACCCGATGCAAACATGTCGGTGCATCCACAACCAAACAAAAATCCAAACAAAGTGTCAGTGCAAAAGCTTTTTTGTGCGTGCCACAAAATATAGCCAATAACTGCTGCTTTAGGAATTTCATACATGTCGAACCCAATTTTTGGGAATCCGGAATAAAAAAAGCTATTTTTCAAAAAATTAAAATGTTTGAAGAAAATTAAGAAAGTAGCTCGACAATAAAAAAATTTTGATCCAACCCTGGTGTGTATAAATTTCGCAACTAATCTTTCCTCTCTCTGTCTGGTAGTTACCGATTTCGCATGTCCCGAATTTTCACGTGTTATAGTAAATTTCTAATTTCGCTCCTTCATGCAATTTTACAGAAGCTGGGAAACACCCGTTTGAAGTCGAGGCAGGCAACAAGCTCAACAGGCAATAAACAAGCTACGCACTTGGCTCGTGTGTGTTTCGAATGTTTCAGTTACACAAGCTGCGTGTGTCAGCTGCTTGTTGACTGTGTGTTTAGCTTGTTGCCTGCCTCGACTTCGAACCGGAATTTCCTAGCGTCTGTAAAATTGCATGAGGCAGCGAAACTAAAAACACTCTCTATGTTCTGTATAGTGAAGGACTTCGTCGTCCCAGTGGTTCCTTAACTGCTGAAACGGCTCTCTTTATAGAGAAGAAAATTTGAGGCACTAGATATTCAAGTGCCAAATTGAGCTACATATGTAGATAGCAAAGGTAAATGAGAAGAGCATTCCCAAAATCAGTTGAAGTGAAAAAAATGACACGATTTGAAATTTTATGTGTTGATGTGTCATGCATGATTAATTCACTATATGGAGGGCATACCATGTATTTCGAAAAATAAACGTCGCACTGCCAAATGAAGGCTGGTCACAACGGTGAAGCATACATCGGAGTCGAAAAGCATTCAGTAACTGGATCCACCAGCTGTGGTTCTGCGCCCTGGTGGTTTTCCGATGGTGGGTTGGGTCGAAACGGATATTTTTGGATTATTCGCTTTGCCAAAATATCACATGCCGAATGCGGTGTAGCGGACCAGCAACTGAGCACAGCCGGTTTGAGTGAGACCATTCTGAAGAACCTAGAAACGGTTAGATCAAAGCCCAAACACAAAACTGGGCTGTAACACAAGCAGGCCAACCGACTAAAATAATCAGGGAAAATAACCGTACATCTAAAGCTAACCCGTTGGAACAAAATAAGAGTTATGCTCTTTTGGTTCGCTCTTTTTTCTTGCTCGAACTGGCTTTGCTCAACTGTCCGGCCGGCTCAACTGCTCGTTCACGCGTTGATACCTCAGTGAACGCTTTGGAACACTATCTTCGTTACCAATCACTGCGCTCGGTCCGTCTCCTAGTCACAATCCGACAAGTGAATATTCTTCAAAGTGACCGAAAATGGCTGATCTCTATCATATGACTGTAAAGAGCGGGCGGACTGCATTGCATTCCTAACCTCTATCAGGCATGTGGGCCGATCCATCTAGCAGCGTTCCGTTTGGCAGTGGCCTTCCATCCTCGAGCTGTCGACCGCGTGTAGCCATGCTGAGGAACTCTGATAACGGTGGTTTGAGAAATTCACGGGTGACCGCGCTCAAAATGTTCATTTGTGAATTTGGTGCGCGTTTTTTTAGTATTGCTGTTGTCTTAAATCTGTAGAAAATTACTGTACAGCCTTTCGTATTTTCAGACGTCTCGGCTAATCCGAACGGTGAGTATCATACAGCAACAACTTGTATAATACATAAACGCAGGCATTGTTTATGGCAATCAGGCTTTCGCTGTCAGGGCTGAGGGTTCTGCGCAAAATTTCCCTAATTTGTAGTGGTATATGTACATGTTCATGTTCATATATCAGCTCAGCATTTTAAGAAGTTCACTACGAATCTGTTTCATATTTGTCTGAAGACTGCATCACTCGATGTCGCTTACTATTAGGCTTACCTTGGTCAGTAAATCAATTATTTGGTTAAAAAACACAAGCCTATGCGTAAATATCAACATGAGATACAGTTTTCGTTCTCAATACAGTCAGTGCATGTGCGCTACCTACTGTAAACGGCTTGTGTGACTGACCAGCCCAACTGCAAAACAGACTGCCAGGCATCGGCGTATAGTAATTCTGAGTGAGTTGTACACCAGAGTGGTTACGATTGTGTGCATGTTGTGCAGAATGCAATGACCTGCCCGACGCGCACGTTCTCAATGCCACAACCAATCTGTGCTACGTGTTGTTCGACCAAGCAGTCGAGTACTTCGTTGCCAAACGTCACTGCGTCGAGTCGGACTACAACGGATGGCCGGCTGGACGACTTGCACGACCCACTGATTGGAATGTGTACTTTGTGTTGCACGCTCTGTCGAACATGGGCACCGGGGTGAGATCATTTCAAGCATTACGAAATGTTCCTTCATGAAAGGTCAGATGAAGAAAGAGTGACCCCTCTGTGTTTGCTGCCCATAACACGAAAACTGTCACAGACGGAATCGTATGTGGGCCTCGAGCGTGCGACACAGGCGTGCGACGACACCAGGAACGCGCGAATGATACACCTTGCCGACAACGAGGAACGCGAAGACCCCGGGTTCACACCCTCCTATGTGCACAGCTGCACGCACTCTGTATTTGTCGTCAGCAGTTCCGATGCGCAAGTGGGCATCTATGGAGTAGCGACTGCCATGCCATTACCGTATGTCTGCGAATACGGTAGGTACTCACTTGTTGATTGAACTAATGGGACCACAGTGACGATGACCGTTGTGCCAAAATGGGCATAGTCCCACATTTCAGAGCCACCAAAACTGACATCTGCTTGGCGAGGTTAGCACATTATAAAAGCGGTCGAACAGGATGTTTAGGTAATGGTGATCTTGAAATGTGGAATTCTAGCAATGGTTTCTGCTGAACATCGAAGCTGCCTTCAAATGAACACGGCGGGTGGCATGAACACACGAATAGTGGGAGGCAGCTGCATCTACGCGCCATCCACCATGAACGCAGACTGTGACACGTGTTGGGCTACATTTGTAGGGTCGATGAATGCTAGACTTGCACGACCCTACACTCGAAGTGCATTGAGAGCGATTGGATTGGACACGACACAGGTTGAATCATTGATTGTATGAATAATTCAATGATCACTTGATTCACCGCACAGGACTACTACATTGGAATGGAGCGATCGGCGCCGGGTACTTCCCAATGGATGAACAGCGCGAATGAAGCGGACCACAACACTGGTCGGTTGACTGAAAACACTTAAATCTGTGAAAGCTCCACAAATACAATAGCGCACCCAAATACACCATAGATGTGCGTCGACAATTGCCACGTGTCGACGAAGCGAGTGACACGGCCGAATGTGGCTACTTGACATCGAACAACAACGAAGTCTGGACGGTGCGACATGCCGATGCCAAGACCACCAACAAGAACTGTTTGGCAGAAAAACGTCAGCCTCAATGACTGCTCCTTAATAGAATCGTTACGAAATTGAGCCAGTCTTGTTTAAGGTATACCCTACCAACGTTACAAAATCCACACGAACGGCGCCAGTCTGTTGTCTGTGTCGCATCCCGTGACCGAGCTGGAGTCATTCGCAGGTAATTGTGATGGCCAGTTGTCAGTTTTGACGGCCAGATTGGTCAGTCAGTTTATTGCTACCAATGCCATATACTATACAGGCTTATGTACCTATTAGAATTTTAGTAGATATCGATACTTACATATCTGCAAGTTGCATGATTTGATGCTGCTTTCAGACAGCCCAATACTGATCAAAAACACAAACCTGAGTCATAAGTGGGAAGCCGTTCTCGTTCTCATGTTTTAGTTTTGCATGCAGATGCAGCCAATCTCAAGGCATTGTGACTGACCAGTCTGGCTGTCATACGGTCGTTTGCAGCCTCCCTCGACGAACGCAGTTGTGCGGCGCGTTGCATTCAACTCGAATCATGTTTGGCCTTCAACTACTGGCGTGCCACCAATCAATGTCAATTGCTACCGTACACCAGCGAGTCAATCTACAGTGGTCAGGCACAGTGGGTAACCGATCCGGCATGTCAGTATTACGAACGGTATTTTTAGAAATTTGCGAAAAGCAGCAACGTGTACCTTGAAAACTCTAATCAATATTGAATTGTAAAATTGTTTTTGTTCTTGATGCGCTGTAACACTTGTCGATGGTTTGACCACGTATTCCATTCACAAATTTCTTTGAGGGATGCAATATCATCTCGTGCATTGCTATAAATCATGCTGAACGTTTATCTTCTTCAAATGTCTTGGTTATGCTTCAAACTAAACATTCGAACTATACGATAAGAACATTTAGCACATTTCATATGTTGGAGGAGCGGCAGCTCGTTTTGTTCCCACTTGACGGTAGTTGTTATTGACATTGGATGGGTCATAAACGCGCGGTTGGGGTTCACACGGTGGTGGCAGCACACAAGGTGGACATTCTTTGACTTCACCATTGTCATGACTTGGTGGTGCAGGTGCACAGTCCAGTGCCATGCCAAGTACACCTGCCAACAGGTACACAGCAACGTTGCCGGCAGCAGCATAGAACGCCACGTCAAGTTGCAACTGTGTGAGTTTGAATCGTGTAGTCATAACGCAATGTTTTCCAACATTCTATATTTCCAATGGGTTCACCTTGAGCACGTATCTGTGCTGCCAGACGGTCATCCATCCTTCGCTTGCCTCTTTCGTCGTCGCGTTTGCAAAGAACACAAACACTGCGCTCGTTTGGGATAGAACTGAAATTGAGTTTGAAGTTGTCGAGTAGTTTATTAGGGTTGATATTCTATATTCCAGGAACTCACCGGTGCCGAACGTGGTCATGAAATGGGCAAATCTACTGATTCCTTTATCGCACCAATTGACCGTCAAAAGGATGGTCGCAAACATTGCAGCCATTGAGAGCAATAGTGTGCAAACGAGCAAAAACGCTGTTGCGATGTGGAAATCTGAAAAGTGGAGTGAGGTTTTGCAAATCGGAACGGGATTCAGCTGTGCCTGCGACTGTGGTGACCAGACTAAAGCTTCATTCTCAGAACAGACGGTTCCGAATCGTGGGCCTGACTTTCCTTTCTGGTATAGTAAATTTCAAATCTCGCCCACAAACCCCCATCCCCTAACACCCGAATCACTTGTGACTTCGCGCCAACCATGCAGCTGCCAGCCAGCCAGCACCCCAACAAACCCCACCAACACAAACGCCCCCGCAGAAAATAAATAACATACTTTGTAGTCCGTGTAAATCTTCGTTTCTTTGCCCGCTCTCGTCGATGGAGCTCCATCTGGCCTTGCAATTCCTCGGACAATACTCGAATGTCTTCCAAACTGCAAACAGCAACACAATTTTTACTTTGTGCAAATAACATGTGAAAAACATGCAAATTTGACATCGAATACCCTAAGAACATGTTTTCACGAACCACTCCAACAATGCAGCAACAGTCCGTGCTCGTGATATTCCACTGGTTGTCCGTTTGTGACCGACAAGTCACTGGAAACAACAACGGCTGTTTGCCAACTTGGCAGGAACAATGTGACGCTGGTGGTGATCAGGCCAACAAATGTCACTAAACAACGAACACCACCCAACGCGCCTTTGACACGTGACTCGGTTTCTGCACCCATTTTTTCATGCAATACTTTCATTTATGTGAATTTAGGACTGACAATGCACTCTTATTCACAGGGCTTCATGAAGGTACAGTGGTTTGATTTAGCAGACATAAACATTGTATCCTATGTTTGATGTGTCTGGTCGCAATTTCGTTTTCCAAACCACAGCAATAAGTCAACACATTGGTCAAAAATGTTCCCGACAAACCCAAGCTACTTAACATGAGGCGCCAACACTTGCACCAAACTTGTTGCAAACAAGAGATTTTCATTTGCCATATTTATTGGTTGCGAGCCAATGCATGAAAAATCTTCGCGAGTTTCTTATGGAATGTTCTCACAGATGGCGGGCGGTGCACACATAGCACGCTACAATGCAATTCATGGATTCATTCTTTGTTTAAGGTGACTTAATAATTTTTATTTCAAAGCATTATCGACCAATGAGCTGAGAAACGCCAGATCATGATGTTGACGCTTCTGGTCACCTAAAGTACAGGTAGTACCCACGACGGTCAAACACTGATTTTAGCGGTGCACAATGGTCGGGCGCAACCATTGACGCATCTTTTGTCCGACCGGTCATGACCAGCCAACATGACGCAGCGACTGTCGCACACATTGCACCCGACGCATTCACCGTCCTGATGCGTGACCGTGACCTGTTGTATGTACATCGATCATGTCACAGCTTGATTTGCTCATGAACAATCATGTATTTAGCTTTCCTGATACACTATAATAATTTTGTCCAGACTGATTCCCGACTTAGTCCGACAAAATCGTCTCCTGACAGCAGCGTTTCGTTCTCTATCACATCACTCCAATCGTATTGTGCTGTGCCCCCGTTGTGATTATGACAACAACCATTGGCTCAAACTGCAGTGGATTATATTCAAATGTCGTCGACTCAAATCGTCGGATCTCGTCATCAACTCAGAACGGATTGTTGAGTCGTCAACTTCGGTCGTCGCGGTGTAGCCACCTGTACATATATGTACAATACCTACACGTTGGCTGCATAGGTATTTTGCCGCTGTCCGTCACGTTCATTTGTGGAATGTCGTCGCGGGAATCAAATCACTCACGTGCGTCACATCAGCACACGCGTCCTGGGCGGACTTGATGATTTCAGTTGACGACGACTATTAGCCGCACATTGGACAATAACAGTCTCCCGATATTGACGCAGATTGCTTGGATCGAGATAATGGAGATATTGCAAGTGCAGCAACACACGGTTAAGTCAAACGACAGTGATAACATCCGCAACACCACAGAATCGCAAAGGACAGTCTACAGGGCATAGTCGCAGTGCTCAAATGAAAATGTGGACATCGAATGACATGTCACCATTTGGATTTGTTTCTGGGAATCAAACCCACCCATGCCACGAACTTTGGCTTTCGGTGTTTCAAAGACTCCGTTTCGATCCGAAGAAGGAAAAGTATCTCTTTGATTCATTCAAAGAAGCATTTCTGCCGTCTCCTGACGACAGGGGAATCTCAAAGTTTGTGTTCATGTATGTATACTTTGGATACTTTGCACAGAGCAAAGCGTCTTAATCGCAGAACTCACAGTGTTCAATTTTAGCGTACTCGTGGTGGCAGTATGGGTGTGTATGTAAACATAGTGCATATTGTAATGCTTTTAGCCAGTTTCACGTTCAACATCCAACCACTTTCATTTTTCCACTTTTGAGAGTAAAATTTTTTACGTTGGTAATTTTGCATTGTGATGATAGAAAATGTGTCACGGAACCTACTTTAGGTACACAACAAACGACAGACTTGGCAAAAAAATTTATGGTCTTAATACATAATAGTCTTCGGGGGTTCGAAAATAAAAATAGTCCACCCAAATTATAGATCTTTGTAACAATTTACAACCTTGGAGCCCAAAAGAAAATCATACATGTTCTAAGACCTCATCGTTTCACGCCACTGAAGGCACCTTTCCCAAGAGGTGATGTTTCACACGCGTCACACCTGTCGCACAACGGGCCCGTGTAGCCCTTGGTGCATTTGCATTTGAATCTGGTGTTATTCACGATCACGCACTTTCCGTGCTCGCCGCAAATGTTGAACTCCAGCTTCGTTCCGTCCTCGTGTTGCACCATCAACAGAGCGCAAGGGTCGTCTGTAAAGGATATCGTAAAATTTGTTTTATCCGTGACAATTTTAAGCACCACCCCCAGACACTCTGTCTGACGCATCTCTGAATGGGCATGACACCAAGTTGACAGCGTGCGTTCACCGTGAATTACAGCATGCGGCTGAGATCTTGCTCCTCCGCTGTTGGATGTTGAGCTAATGAGCATTACAACGAGGAAAGCGCTGGTAAAAAAAACACATAAATTCGTTAAATTCGTCCCAACAAAACTTCGCCACAATCCAAACGCACCCTTGAGACAATTGTTTTTGGCCAGTGGTGGTTTGGTGGCGCCAGGCTCTTCAGGCACAAACTCTTCAAAATGCGGTGGCTCCGTGGTGGTTGTACCGGCAGTGGTGGGCACGGCCGCCGGTCGACAAGCGTTGATGATCATTTTGGTCATGGTCTTCTCCGATATTTTCACCGTGTTCGTGTCCGCACTTTGCACCGTGATCTTCTGTGTCTCGTGCCGGGGCAGTTCGGTCATTATCGGCTTATCCGCGCTGCTCTTCAGACCCGCTGGCATGCTGTGGTCGCCGTTGCGAAGTCGTGCCACAACCTCAAAGTTGAGTTTATGCACAGTCTATTAATCTGTTTATGGCGGTATGATGGAAAACCGTATTTTTCGGTGGTATATTCGAGAACAAAAAACTACTGTAGGTTCAAGTAACGGGAAGTTCAAGAAAATACACACGCACCAACCTGGAACGGCGGTTCGGGTTTGGGTTTCTGCAACGAGATGTTGAGCACAACAACGTAGTGATCGAATCGAATAGTGAGCCGACCACGTTTGAGTTTCGCAACAGCGCCATCGAACTCTATGACGTCATCACCTTTGGCAATATCATTCGACAGCAGCGTGTACTGCTCGCAGTCCTTCAACGGGTGCTTAGAACTTTGAAGAAGGGCGGCAGGTGCACTCGAAACTCCCCACAGGACCAATTGACTGTTCTTATACTCCAGTCGGTACAGCGTCTCACAAAGATCTGTCATGTTTATCAAGCACCCACAACCTAACCTTCAACGGTCCCTTGGTGGTCGACGGTAAGACGATGGTCTTCTCCTTCACAAGCGATGCCGTCGTGGACTCCGTAGTCACTGTTGTTGTGATCGATTCACAAGTGTTGGCGCCAACTTGGAAGGCACTTGAAGGACTCAGAGGTTTGTCGGAATCTCCAGAAGACACCTCCACACTCTTGATGCCCTTCAAATTGATGGTCTCGCACTTTCGCTCATCCGGTTTCATGTCCTTCATTTCGTACAACTTGGTTTCATTCGAGTCAGACGTGGTCTTGATCGTCAGCGCTGTTGACGACATTTTGCCCATTTTGGCGCAGACCTCACTCAAATCAGCTCCCTTGTTGAACTTGTATTTGAGCACTCCATTCTCGAACAAGGCTTCGCCATCGGAGAACGTCTTCTTGTTGGCCCCTGCCACTGCAAAGTCCTTCTCTGTCACTTTGTGATCGCAATCGGGCCCTGCCGTTGTCAGAGGTCCCTCTTCTTTGGCTGCTGTTGTTGTGGGCTCGGGATGGAATGCACCCGCCACCGTTGATGGGGTCGTCGTTGTCTTGCATTCGCCGCAGTAGTCGAATTTGATCTTTGGTAGTGACTTGGATGTGATCTGCAAAATATGGGCCAGTGTCACACTTGGTGTGTAGTAATTGGATCACAGATCTGACGGATCGGTCCACCAAGATCATTTGGGATCCGTTTACAGTACCAGCTGCAACTGTGGGTGATGTCTGCCTTTACGCGTGCAGCACGCGTGCGTACGCATGCACGCCTTTGACGCCTGTACACACACACAAAATACAGGAGACCGAATGCACCACATGCACCGCGTGCACGGTGCTGAAGCGGTCAGAGGCGTGCACGCGGTGCACGAGTATAGCCAATCCGCCAGCTCATGGCACTCCACACACACAGGCTGCACGCTACATACTTGCCGTCAATGAATGCATCTGTTCTCTGCAGTTATCCGTTGAAACATCCCCAAACTTTGCAACAGTGCAGAAAAGTATTATGTCAAGCAGCAAATGAAAACCGAATAAATTAAAATTAAAATTTGACCGTCAAAGTATGATACTCGCCCAAAGTGCACATCTTGTTTAGAAAATGGCGTGTGCTGCTGCGCATGCGCTGTGTGCATAAAAAGTGCCATGAGGCGATGGATTGCCTATACGTACATACATACGCACGCGTGCCTACGCATCCACTGTGCGTGCACCACTGGGTGGTTATACATTGTGCCCGCAGGCGTCAAAGGCGTGCATGCGTACGCGCGCGTGCTGCACGCGTACATATAGAATTCACCCACAGTTGCGGCTGGTACTGTAGACCAATGTGATCAGTTGACCGGAACTGGCCTGATCTGACCACCTTGTTCGGTGATACATAATGTAGCCTGAAATTGATCAGGCACTTATTTGTTTTCATGCACTATTTTAACAGAAAGTTAGCCAAATATTAAATCTAAAATTCCTTAAATAAGCGACGATAAAACAAAACCTTGAAATTCTCATGTGGTCGCTGAGTATTGATCACGGCTGATATGACATCACATTTATCCACATCGGTTGCGACCGCGCCCTCATCACTGCATTTGAGATGCAGACCTTCGGTGTACGTTTCAGTTCAGTTTATTCGTATTACCCAGATTCACGACAAAAGTCAGGACTCTAAGTATAAGTGTACAAAAGCTTGCAAATTTCAAAACCTTCGTCCTTTTTGCCGTCAGAGTGTGTAACATTCAGCTCGACGTGTGGCGTGCGCTCGTTCTTGTTCACGTAGGACTTCACCAGGTTCACTGGTTTGCTGAATAAGTCGTTTGGGGTGTTTTCGGGTTACCCGTTTCGACCTGTGCTCTCGCCGACGTATAGACGGTGCACCAGGTCATCGTCAGTGCAAATGCACCCGATGGCCGTGTGACTCAAACGCACAGGCGAGCTTTTTTATGCTCACATGAAATATCACAGCTGACAAATTCGTGCCGAAGATCAAACAGGCTGAGATGCTGCGCAAAGCCATGATTGGTGAGGCTCATCTTTTAAGGCTATTGTAGCGTGTGCGAAAGGAAGGCCAAGTATGTACCTAAAATTGTACACAATCATGCCATCTTTGAGCTGTGCCGTGCTGCCATCGCCAAATGTGACCAATCCATTGTTGTCATCAAATCGCTGGGTGGTCAGTTCGTACATGCATGGCGTTTCATGGAATCCGGTGGTTGTTGTTGTTGCTTCGGAAGTGGTCTCTTCTCTTCCGGCTGTTATTGTCGTGGCCGTTGGTTGTTGTTCCAGACAGGTATCGACCTAAAACGTGTTCTCTTTGAACCGTTCCTCATACAGTGGCCCTTTTTATGGTAAAATCCTGTAGAATGAACGAAAATCTCTTGAACGATATGTTGGTCTCAATCTGTCGTTGAATCTCCTAGCACGCTCTATGGTCAACCTGCTCAAAGCAAAAGAAAATGCCTGTTGCCCCGATTATGTCACTAGGATGAGCTGGGTAGACTGCAACGAAATCCCAGACATCGCTCGATCAATCAGACAATCTCACGCACCTGAATAATATTTTTGGCTTGCAATTCTATCGGTTTATTATTCTTGTTCTGAAGTTGCACGCTCTGCGTTCGACGTATTTTTATTGTGTTGATGAATGGCTCTGCATTAGTCGAGTTCAAATCGACCGTTTTCTTCGTCCCATCTTCACTGGTTAGTACTGCTTGCATGCCTGTGTGTGAAACATCAATGTGTTGCAGGAGTGTCCTAGCTGACCGTGCACGTAGGGACAGGCCACTTTGCTGGGACTGGGTGTCTGGGAGGGTTTGACTTTGATTTTGCCCTGCATCAGTCGGTGTGGGCCACGGCTGTGGCCATCCACCAGCATGTGGCAAAAGTGCATTAGACAAAAGAAGTGCATAAGCTGCTCCTGCACACTTAGGAGACGCTCAGTAAGAACATCTCTCGAGTTTACATCTCGGTGGACCCAAATAATCGAAACGGCTCACTTATCCCGTCACGTTATCCGTGTCACCCATTGTAAGCTATGCACACACTCACCCTCAGCCCCGGTGACCCTGATGTACTTGACGTGTCGTGTGCCATTGAAGTTGAACACCAATTTACCATCCTTATTCTGTATGGTTGTGCCATCTTCATGCGTGGTCAGTTGGTCACTCAAATTCTTGTGCGTGACCGCGTAAGTGAGACACGGGAAGAAACCCTCTGAAACATCATATCTCGTATGGGTAATGACTAAATTGATACTGATTCTGGTGTGCACTGCCAGTGTGCGCGTGTGTGATGTTTCATGTGCAACCTGTCTCGGCAGTTGTTACCGGGCTGGACCCGGCCATTTCAGTGGTTGTTGTCGACTCTGTGCTCGACTTGTGACGTTGTAGGTTCAAACCGATATTCTTAAACCCATGAGGTGGTCGTGGTTTGCTCGTGCTGCCCAACGCGGCCCCTGCTTCTGCCGCGGTGGTGCTCGTTGATGTTTCAGTGCGCGCTGAAATGCTGGGAAACGACTAGACACATGCTGACATTGTTGACATGGATACAGCGTTAGCAATGTAATGTTTGTACATACAATGGAATGGAAGTGTTCGAAAGCCCAGGACCTGATGAGGTTAACATTTGAAAAAACTGTTGGTGACTCGAAAGTGCTCAGTTGCTCAATCAAGAATCCATTTTCTTGACACCCCACCCGGGACAAAGATCATGCACTTTCCAGCTCTGTCGTGAGAAATACAACAACTCCCATCAATTGTCGGTCTCGTGCCACTGACGCGCGTATTTCAGGCGGTTCATTTTAGCCTCAGACTTGTGCTTCGGCTTAGGTCTTGTGGTTGACCAAACAGCCAAAAAAAGTCGAACGTTCCATACGCGCATCCCATTGTTGCCAACGCACATTATCAAGCAAATTCCCAAACACCCGGAATAATCGTGCAAACAAGCAAATGCAAGCGCCACCCACGTGTTGTAGTCGGTGTCACTCCCGGCACCTTCGTTCGTTCCTCTTGCGTCGACGAAGTGGTTGGGGGCTCCGTCAGTTCACTGGTTTCATCATACATCGTTTCGGTACCCGGCGTAACGGTCACTTCAGTTACGGTAGGTTCGGGTGCTTGCGTCTTCTGCTCTTCGGGTTTGCATTCTGGTACCTGTTAAATTGCTGTCAATTCGTGTAGTTATTCATTGAATCCTTGATTGTGTGTAAGCATGAAACAAATTAAGGAGACATTTGCGCAGTCAGTAAATGATGTACCTTATCCTTGGCACAATCGGCTTTGAGGATGATCACTGAATCGGCCGACACGTTATACGACTGACGTCCGCACTCGCTTGAACTGAATTGCAAATTTAAATTTACATTTTCTATGATTTTCTTAAAGAATGCAGCAAACGAACATACTTTGTGTACATGGCGCATGTCTTCTCGTTGCGGTTGTAGACGGCCGCTTGACACATGCTCGACGATGAACACTCGTAGACACACGTGCGGTACGATTGAAATCTAAATTTAGAAAATGTTTTTTTCACATTTAAAAAAGTTTTCAAGCATGCCACTGACCTGTCAAAAGTGAAAATCGATTTTTCGACCGGACACGTTGTCTGGTTGACCTCTGTCCAGCAGCAGTAGAGTGTCAGGTTGAATGTACCATTGACGCAGTCCGTGATCTGAGCGTTCATCTCAGCGCTACGACGCGCTCGGATTTTGGCTTCTGCGAAACATTCAAGTGGCAGTAAATGCCAAAAATGGACATGCAGTGACCCTCTTTCTGGTGAACGTCTTTGAGCGCTATTTGGGGTCCCATTCTGCCGCTATCTCCTATTTTCCCCTTTCCCTATAGTGACCAAAAATGCAAGATCCTGATCGTATCACTATGAAGAAGGTACACTGTATTATACATGCGTATAGTCCAGCCACGAACTCATGAGACGACTTATTTTGAAGTTGACTTGTACGGATCCAATAATGTTCCTGTTCCACGTATTTCGGAAATGAAAGAAAGAGAAACGCCTGTATTTTTTAAAAACACGCTCTGCACCTCGGTGCGTAAATTCCCTTTTGACTCCAAAAACATGTGTGTGTTGAACAACGTTGCTGTTCGCGTAAGCACGCAACAAATTGAGGTCAGCCAGCTGGTGCATCATCTCTCTCGGCCCAATCTCTTTCTTTTGTTCGCGAAAACCCGTGTAACCGGTGGATTTTTGAATCTGGCCAAGCAAGCTTTAAAAACAGTCGTCTCATGAGCACGTGGTTGGACTATACTTGTCAAGACCTATGACAACGACACATCACTTACCATCCACTTGTCTCACCACAGCACCGGTACAAATGTTCGATTTGGGGTTTTTCTGACAATAATCACCATCATAGCACGTCACGGTTATGGTATCGACATACTTGACCCTGTCACCCCTTTTCGGACTAGTATTGTTCGTGGTCTCATTGTATAACGAACAAGTGTGCGTGCGCTTGTCGTAGTGCACATGCGTACAGCCATGTTTGTGGGCACAGTGCACTGCGCACTCCCCGTCACTTCGAACGGGCACATTTTGCCAGAAACGGTACCTCGTGTGATCGGCTGTGACTGTACGACGTTCTACAGTGCAGTTCGGTTGTAGTGGGAAATGGCCGTTGCGTTGTTTAAATAGGGACTGTGAACCATCCGTGGTGACAAATAGTAGCTGGCATACGATACTTGTAAGGAAAAATAAATTTCGCATAGCTGACGTTGAGCCCATTCTATAGTTTACGGCTGTAAACTGAAATTATTTATCGCTTGCAACAACTGAAATGAAATATGGATTATGAATCTGGTTATGCGCACGAGAAACCGACATGCTTGTGGCAAGTTTGGCGCTGCTCAACTTGCTAGTGTTTTACTTGCTACATGTGCTCTCTGCTCCAGCACCTTGCAAAACTTACAACCTGCACCAGCAACAATAACACACACATTGCTTACATATCATAACCCATCGATTATAATTCCAACAATACAAGCTAACGTGGGTGCGCATGGTGGTCCAAGACGTTTTTATTGATTAGCATAATCCCAGAAATGAATAACGCCAGAAATTGGGTACACCAATCACGAAAAACAGTACGTAATCGGGGCCGCCTACGCCCAAATGCAGACGGGTTGGGCTTTATAGTGAAGTGACCAAGTTTTAATAGCTGGGGCGTGTACCGCTATGCACTGGCAACGCTTGCACAAGTTTTCGCGTGAATCTTGCGGTCACAAGGTAAGCCAACGTAAGATGAGATGAGAATGTGGCTTGTCAGGTACAGCTCAGATCTTATCATGTAGCGTCTTACGCCTGTGCAAAAAACAGAGGCGTTAGAATTTTGTCGCAGACTTATCTCGCTCAAAAACCACCAATGAAGCAACTGTTTGCTTTTGGTGTTTACTGTCTGCCACTGTATAGATCTTTGGTTTTGTTTGCAACTTGGTCTCTCATCAGATGATGATCTACACTTGCACCGTTGCACCAACCACTAATCTTCAGCTGTGCGTAGTCCATGTGCATGTGTGTTGGGGCTTGGATCAATCCAAACGCGTTTTTGCCTTTTGGAAGGGGTATTTAGAAAAAGATTTCGGATTTACATTGGCAAAACAATGGCTTCATTCATTCAGTTTAGAACTGAAAGGGATCGGCATTGAAGAATTGGCAAAGACAAAATGCGCAGCGTGCATATCTGCAAAAACTGCAAAAAACGCCGCGGTTGATCCCAACCATTTCAATGGCAAAATCATTTCAATGATTTGCGTCGGCTGAGTTTTGCAGTTGGTGCTTTTATATTCAGGTTAATTTTTTATCAACCATTGACTATACGGAGGAAAAAGGTCACCGTCGCCGGTTGTTTTTGTGCTTCCATTGTGTTACATTTTCTGCTTCATTGAAAGCTCGTTTCCAACAAAACCGTATTTTGGCTATGATCTATTCGAATAAAAACGAGGAGTTGCCTCGACGTTCATGCTCTTTGCAATGCTGATTATGTTTTCGTGCCAAAGATGTTCATGACAATTTCAATAAAAGAAGGACCACGTAAATACAGGGCTTGACTGGACATCCGTTGGAGCATATTCTCACTAGGCTATTGTATGTAAGTGGTTTCGCTCCAAGGCGTTTGAATTTCATCGATCACAATTTCGCGAGCAACGTCAGATTGTAGCGCCTCCTGATCTCAAGTGCAGCAGTCCACAAAGTTCGTTGCAGATCTTGAGGCGTGGTTTCTGATCCAAGAACAAGCATCTTTTTTGTTTTTATTCAGTTGTCGTTGCTTAAATTAAAATTAAAACTTTGACTATAGCGTTGTGGCAAACAGATCCGGTCAGCGCAGTGTGGGTGTGTGAGTTGATGCAATGGTTTCAATGCTTCGTATGCCACGCCCATCCAAGATGTGCATGTTGGGTATCTAGTTTCTGCAACATTCGATTATTAATTGCAGAGATATTCGCTTTTGCTTTAACAGACTTTAGGGTGAGCGGGTTTCTTCTATTTACGATCTAAAGGCACGGTATCAGGACATCATTGACAGAATCCTCTGCGGTAACCATGTTATTTGTGCACAGTTACATCCAATACATTTATGCTCCAGCAAGCACATAAAGAACCGTATATATTCCATTCGTAACTTAATGAAAAGAGCATTGTGCTCCGCCTTTTTCGCATCATGGGCAAAAGGCAAATTGAATACACTTGGGTAGCCAGCCAGTCTACATGGCTAATCGTGACGGATTACACGAAAATGAAGGATCACGCAAAAACCGCCTGAGCGAGTGTTATATCATAATTTGAAAGCACGCGATTATCGTGATGACAGTGATTTTTTGTACGCAAATTTAGAACCAGACCGGTGTGCATGGCTAATAGTTTTGTCCTCAAATCATGTCGTCAAGCAACCAATAATACATGAGCCCGAAAAGAGCGCGAAAATAATACATGTAATTTGACGACAATGTGCGACCACATGATTTGACGACATTACTATAAGCCGGTGTGCATAGCAAAAATGAACGATTAGCACACGATTTAAAATCATAGCCTTCAGCGTCGGCTGAGAATGAAAGAAATGGAACCTCAAAAATATGTTGTTTTTGTCAGACTACAGTTTGGCGTGACATTGTAGACATGGTCGACAGCCGATTGTAAGCATTGTAAGCATCCATGGATACAGTACGTTGCGTGAGCACGGGCGCCGGTGGACGGTCGAGGTCATTGTAGAACGTCGATTGCTGCGAGTTGCTATCATTGGTCGATGTTTGTGCTTTGCCGTCGTTAAGCAGCTGATTTTGAAACATCGTGAATTTATGCGAAGTCAACACGACCTGGACCGGTTCCATGTTCATCTGACTAGAATCACATCGCAGCGTGTGCGGGAAATGCTCGCCCGCTAGCTCCAGACGGACCGCTTTGACCGGAAGCACCTGAAACATTTGACTGTTTGGACTGACGTGCGACTGCTGATCATTATGCTATCAATGCGCATGATAACAGAGGGATGGCGAACAGAAGATCTGTTGCCATGACTGTGGCTGTGGTTGGTACATAATTAAAAATACTCTGCAGTGAATCATCTGTCTAGTGACCGAAAATTGCGGGCCCCGATTATGTCACAGAAAGCAAGATGAATTGGCGATGGCGATAGACAAGCATCCAACCTTTTCTGTTTTTACGATGACAAACAGAAGCCAAACCAACAGTCAGCAGTTCCCCCGTTGTCTTCAGTCGATGTCTGGGCAACGTGATGAGTCTGAGTGCTGATGTTTCATCACTTCCCATTGGCACTGTTTTCCGCAAATCAACCCGCACTCCACAATAGTCGCCCTCAACTCGCATCCATTCCAGTGGGGGAATACGTCTTCTGAAACATTACGCATGCAGTACACCCTAGTTACCATTTTTTACAGTGAAACTCTTTTTGAACGATGTTTTACATAGTTCCCAATCCGCCTGCACTTACAACCTGTGGTTAACAATATTCTTCGCACTAAAGTTCACATGAAAAGGGTAAACAGTGCTGGGCTACCACCAAGCCCAATCGAACACACCTGATGGGAGGCACATTCGGTTGCACGTGGTGAGCACGCCATACCAGTCCCATTGCTGCATCGGGCTCGTCATAGAGGATGGTGGGGTTGGAGTGGACAAACTCGTCAGGATAATCACCACCCACAATCGACACTGATGCCTGCAAGTTGGAGTGAAGCCATCGGGTGTGTGCTTCAACTCGGTTCGTTAAGATGAGCACGTTCGTTCAGTGGCATGGGCTGATGTTTCAATGACGAGTTTAGAATCCAATCCATGTCATTTACGAAGGTCACACTAACAGTTACCTTGTGTGATCGCACAATGCACATGGACAGCAGTACTGCCTGATGTTTCACTGGACAGTGCATCACCGCAATGGGGGAATTACTTCACATGCCAACTTCCAAAATAACTGATGCAATCTGGTGTATGCATTCACTAAACCAAAAAACATCGAATCCAGCAAGCAACCGGCCATACCATTTCCTCGAGCACCCCGTCCCGGCCAGCAGCAATCTCATCGAAAGTGGTCACAATCGAGTTTGTGTCGGTGTCAAACGTTGTGGTCGTCGACATTCTAACCATCGGTGACGCTGACCTGGCTCGACGCCGCCAACGCACTGCTGATGTTCCACCACTGCGACCACGCTGAGACTCACCACGGTCAAGGAGGTATTCGATACGCACACGCACTGACGGGTTAGGACCTGTGGGTACATACAGTAGTACGTACGTAATGTGGGGGAATAATACACCACTGGCTAATCCTGCGCAATAGACGTTGCGTAGATCGTAGCACTTGCTCCATTTGAAATGAGTGAACGAATACGTGAACATTTGTCGTATAAAGGCCCAACTATACTTCGTTCTCTGACGCAACAAGAACAAGAAATTCGTGTTCTTCCTTCTCTTTTTCTTGTCTTCTTACTTCTAGAACGAACGGAAAAGCAAAAAAGATAACGCGCGGGCGAGACACGACGAACACCCACCTTTCACAGAAAAAAGAGTATTTTTTTTTTTTTTTTTTTTTCTTTTTCTCTCCCCTTTTTTTTTTTGGAAAAAAAAAAAAAAAAGAAAAACCCCCCCGCGGGCCCGCGGGTTGCGGGCCCCCCCCCTCTCCCACCCGGGGTGGTTGCGCTCTTTTATAACCCGGTTGGCTTCTTTTTTGCTTTCCTTTGTGTGTGGTTTGTGTGTGTGTGTTTTTTCTTTGTGTGGGGCGGATGTTTCCTCACGCAACCACCCCGCTCTCGTTGAGGGGAGCCATAACACCCTTTTGCACTTTTCGATATGTTTTTTGTATTTTCTTCAAATATATAAGTATTTTTTCTTTTCTCGCCTCTCCCCTTGCCCCTCCCCCCCCCCCCCTCCATTCCCCCCCTCCTCGAGTCCCCCCTTTTTTTTTTTTTTTTTTTCTTTCTTTTTTTCCCACCGCTCAGTAGGGCGCCGGCCCCCCTTGTGCGGGGGGAGTTTTTTTTTCTTTTTTTTTTTTCCCGAGACGACTCCTCACACCCAGCGGGCGACGAACAGACCCTCTCTTTTTTCCTCTTTTTTTTTTTTTTTTTTTTTTTTTCTGGACACGGACGCACACAACACAAGGTAATATAAGTTGCTGTCCTACTTTGTAGTTAAAAAACACAACAAAAGAATAAAAAATCGATAACTCACGCAGCATTTTCCTGGCCCGGTTCTGCGTGATTTCGTCAATAAGCAGATCCGACATGACATGTAAGGATGGAGTGTATCCCAGTGTGAGACAGTCAACCAATGGGCGATGACCTGATGGGGACTCGACGTGTGCCAGGGTGCGTTGAACGAACAGTGGACGGCCAATAGAATGCGCCAATCTCGCGCGTTGCGCGCGTTTTTTCATTTCGCTGGAAGAAATTTGCTTCCTTATAATGATAAAAAGGCTACCCAAATGGCTAGAATTTTAAGGAATTTTCTTACAACAGAGTGCCGAATTTGATGTCCGAGTAGTGATGTTGTAGTCCAACCCATATGATTGGCATGTGCATTGCTTGGACACGGTCGGCACGGCAGAACAAGGTGTACATTGTCTGAAAATATAGATAAAAATGACATAATATCTCGTAAAATTAGAACAAACCTGGCAACAATTTTTAAATCCCAACCAATGCAAAGAACGGCGTATCTTCCACGATCATACACCCATCCCAGCACTGCGTGTCCTGTCGCTCCATAAGCGCGATCAGTTCTTCTCGCTTGACTGCAAAATGATAGAGCGAGAAATTTATAATTTAAATAATGTTTTATTGCCTTAAATTACAATTTACCCAGCTTTCCAATGCGATAATCGACATTGCAATCGTCCAAAATCGGTCTGATCCGTTTGAGAAAGTTGTGCTCAGATCGGTCTGTGACCAACACCAGTAGTGAACGTTGATGCGCTCGAATCTGAGATCGAACCGTGTTTGGGTCGATATGGGCTGAAAAAAACATTGAAATTGGTTAAAATAATCAAGTGAAAGCTGATGACAATCTGATCGGTCCGGTCGCCATGTGACGTTTCGTACGAAAGAAATTTTTAGTTTATGGATTCCCTGATGACACCAGGTTCGATCTCAGTAACGAAAATTGCCGGGCCCCGATCGTAGAGGGTGGACTTACGTGCCAACAACACAGGTATGCGGTGTTTGAGCGCCTGATACCAGGGCATGGCCGAATTCCAGTTGTTCTCATGCCAGGGCGACTCACTGAATCGCAGACAATCGCTGCTGCGCTCGAAATTGGATGACTCACTTTGATAGCTGACAATTCGGAGATAAACTGCGCTCGGTTCGTCGTCGTCACCTTGAAACATCAGGTAAAGGCGAATGGAAAATTATGAGATGGCATAGTGTTATCTTTCATTAAACAGCACAAGTGTGAATAAAGTCGGCGACGTGCAAGGTCGGTGATGCCAATTGTCACCGCTGCTTTAGTCCGTCCTCTGAGCATCATACACACAGTGAATCTCTCCAGATAGCGATTATTCTGCGCAATGTAATTGAAAGAAAATTTGGAAATCTGGAAAAATTCAGATCAATTAACAGTACTATAGAGGGGACAGACTGCATTATACATAATTGCAACATCCATCAACGGGAGTACAACAATACAAGCAGTCATTCTTGTTGTCATGCCGCTAAACAGTCTTGATACGTCTCAAGTCGTATGTAAGTCTTATATCGATATAAAAAAGCTATAAAAAATGTTTGGTGCAGACATCCAATCCAACTAAATCTGCCAACCACTTTCCAATCGACAGCCCACAATGTCCCTATACGCGATTCGCTTTGGCTCATTCTGCATTCCATCAGCGCCTCTGGTGACATAATGGATGTAAATGTGATCGTGCTGAAAATGTAGCGAATTCAGACGGATTTTCGGCTCCGGATCGTGGAATGGGGGTTTTGAGGGCCATTTGATACTTGGAATGCTCCAGTCGGACCCGCCGAAGTGTGATTCCATCTTTGTTGAACTTGTATATACTTTCAATATTATTGCATTTCTGCAAGCAAAAAGCCAAAATAAAATAATATAAAACAAGCCAACAATAAAAAATACACACAAGGTTCGCAACCACCATTCCCAGTTCTGAAAACGCACGCAAATTTCCCCACAGAGGACGGAGGTTGAACAATTGGCCTATATTCAAGGCTAAATGCACTTGTTCAAGTGGTTTGAATGTGTTTGAAATGAGCGAAATCTCCTCAGCCCAGAATGGAAAATAACCTTCCTTGATGGCTGTCCACTATATTCGACTTCCACGTTATTGAATGAAACACAAGACATTATGCAATCATACAGACAGACGTACATATAATGCAGGGCCGCGTAAATAATACACCGAGCACGTAACATTTTTATAGTAAAAGTGCACATTTCTGAACAACAGGAAAGTGAAATGTTGCGTTTGTGCGTGCGTGTGTCTGTTGCGGGAACAAATGAAAAACAAGATGACAACATTGGCACATAGACGTAGTACATGTACTTTCCCACAAAACCTGGGCATATTTTATTTGTGTGTCATTCTGCACAGAAGCACACTACATGTACCCTAGGTATTTGTACGTATCCCTAGTATAGGTACACACCGACTTTCGGGTTTGCAGCCGCAAAATGTACACAACAAACATTGAATACTTGCACATTTCAATGCTGCATGCTGTTTATTTGTGGCGAACAAAATTCCAACAGCACGCAGAATACCCAATACAATGGCTGGTGAGCCTTGGAACGCGGTTTGGGATTTAGCCCGTTTACGCATAGCTGCACAGTTGTAACCGATTTGTAAGAGTGATTGGTTAGGTGTGGGATTTAGTGAAGGAAAATGTAAATACAACAAATCTGTGTGTGAACCAGTCAGAGTTTGATTGGGGCAAAA